>VCJN01000988.1:0-124081 GCA_006384855.1 Tetraselmis striata
GCCGAGCATCGCGGAATTATTTATTAGCGACTACATCAGGGCTTTCAGAAAATGCGGACTACAAACAGAACTAACAGCAACTATAACACTGATTTAATTACATGAGCTAGCAGCAGAAGCAACTATGTTATAGCAACCATAGTTGCTATAACAGCAACTATGAAAGGTTGCATCACATCAGCCGAGCATCGTCGTCAGACGATAGCAGCATCATATCAGCAGCAGCAGCAGCGCACTGGATGATTACAGCATGTGCATTATGCAACATTCAAGAAACCCAAACAGAAATCCAGAGGGAAATCCAGCGTAGTCTGTAACAGCGCAATAGCCAATAGATATTCGTATAGCAATAACTACTAAGACTAATCGCGAGCGCGCCTTACATATTATACAGCATTATTCGCGCGCGTAGTCGCGCGAGCAGCAGTAGTAAAGCGCGATAGGATGACTAATATACCTTTCCACATAAGTATGGGGTTTGCGAATAATTCGATCGACATGCCCATGCGGGTACCCCGTACAGTGAGGCCGTGCGCGCGTGCGCATGCAGGATGCATATTACTCATCTCGGTCGTACTTGGGCCGGGCGGGGAAATGCCGCGATAGTAGCGCGGTACAGTCACATGACATCGTCGTCAACGCTACTGTCATTATTCAATTTGCAAAGCAACAGATGCTTCTGGTGCTAGCGCTTCCAAACCGCAAATAATTGCGCCATGTGTAATCTGTGTGCATACATAGAGGTATGGGAGGCCACTGCCCCCGTACTCATACCACATTGCCATTGGCGGTATAATAACTAAGGATTATCTACCATACCATGCGCGTAGTAGGGCATTGAAATTAAATGGATGAGTCATCATTCATGGTATATATGGAACAAAGCCCTACGTATCGATTCCGCTAGTTTACGTACAAAATCGTATGGACAAAATGCTGTTGTGATCGTTGCATGCGCAAGCGGGAGAGGGTTTCGCGGCGGCCTTTTTGTAGTGCAAAGCTTTTCGATAGTTGTGCATGGTCGCATGCCCATAGCGCGCCACCATCAGTGTGGCAACCGATTGCAACGGGATGGCGCGCACTTTAACATGCGTCGACGCTGATGGAAATAGTGTTGTGAAAGGGGGTGGGGGGATGGCGGACGGTCGTGGGCATCGCTCAAGGGGGGCGTGTGCCAAGTATGAGTCGTCCGTGCACGATGAGTACACCCATCACACTGCCACGGCAGTGTAGTATATCATCCACTTCACGTAAAGTTCAATACCGTCCCAATGCAGCGAATTGATAGATCATTTCTATTACATAGTTAGTTGGCCATACTAACACCACAGCGCCCACTGCGTTGCTTGGTAATACAACACCAAGTTATATCCGTGATCATCATCAATACCAAGTTGTTCCGTGATCATCACGTTGACCCATCCGTGAAAGCCCGGGGGCAAGACGTCGGCACTTAGATTATTTTGTGGCGCGTGTCTTGTCCCCTTAAAACAAGGGTTTTGAGGCCAACATTGCTTAACACCGCAACCATGCAACTTTTGACGCACCTAACATTTATTTTGAACGTTTGTTCGATCACACGCACATGTCAGATTTCGACATATTATTTCTCAAATCTCGACAAGGGCCTCAACGACCACGGACAACCGTGCGGGTGTGTGTGTGTGTGGGGGGGGGGGGGATTGTAGCCCCGCTTGCGTAAATTTTAGCGGTAGTTTTTGCAATTTTATTTCTGACATTTCCTCGCAGTGCGTTGAGCAATACCATGAGTTTGAGAGCTGCATCAGAAGGCAGCAATGCCTCGGGATGGTATCGTCACGCCTCAGTTATGGCTGCACTACGGGCGCACGCCACTATAATGGCCCCATCCCAACCGACAATGAATGGCCTAGCACGCATCTGTTTAGTTTGCTGTCATAGTTTCCATGTCAGCAAAGACAAGCAACCAACATGTAACATGCACCATATTGACAACATGCTGACAAAAATACATTGATGGCCATCCCGCCATGCAATAGTTTATGCATGCACGGCAACGGCACGTAGTCCGAGGCACAAACCCATCAGTTGTTGTGGCCTTGTGGGGTACCGGAAACTAACGCTTCATGTGGCGCAAGTGCCACTCGTATAGGATTCATACTGGTTTAGGGCCAAAGTTTGGGCTTGCTTAAACCCACTTAAACCGCACCAAGCACTCATCCGGACGAGGTGCCGCGGCGTGTTGGAGCGTGTTTAGCCTCGGAGAATACATGCTTATCCACATATACATGAGCGATCGCTTGAGAAGCTTTGTGGCGGCTTCGATATAGCCCGTGCCGTGCTTGGGCCACACACACATATATATGTATCGAGGCGAGGCGGTTTTATGGGGCCACCCGCGTAACGGCACCAAGGACTGAACCGGGGCGAGCTGCGGCATGTTCGAGCGTGTTTGCCTTGTTCAATACGTGCTTACCCATATCCGCGGCCTTCTGGTGATAACTGTTGAACATAATAAATAATGTGCAACATTCCAGGATTTCAGGCGGCCATAAACCGTACATTCAGGTGCCCTACTATTCGTAAACTCATATTCGGCGAAAAGGGGCCTACAAGGACTTATGTGGAGGCGTTTATGAGCACATCGCAGTCATCCAATAAGTAGCATCAGCAGCTCGCGGCCCCGCGCATTCACAAAGGGACTACTACATTGTCAGCGCATGCATGCGCACGAGAACGCGAGTATAGCGCGGGCATCAACAGTGACGTCAACGCATGTTATATGTAGTATAGTCGCATTAATACATAGAGAGATAGATGAGAGAGAGAGAGAGAGAGAGAGAGAGAGAGAGAGAGAGAGAAACCTTACATGAAAGCTGTAGATGGTTGGAGGGCATCACATCCCAATTGAGTAAGCAGATAAGCACCTAATACACAACCAATACACACAACACACACACACACACACACACACACACACACACACACACACATTATCTCGTGCAAGTAGTAGTAGCGTATGATGCATTATTATAATGATACTATCTGTTTACACACCAGTCATGCTACTTTGATATATCTTTCCACAAAATACTAAAAAGGTTGCCCGATCGCGGTGTTTGCCGTTGCTAGGAACAGGGAAATAATAATATGCCAGCGGAGGGGAGAGCAGTAAGACGGTCTATGTTAGTCGGTCTATGTTACACACGTCATATCAATGAGATTATTTTACGCCTGATCAAATTGCGTCCAATAAGAGACGATAGGCCGCAAAAGTGCAGAATCTCTGGGCACTGAGACAATGGGATAACTAACCTCATTTTGATTTTCCTAAGACAGTCTACTCAAAGCTTCAATTTCTCATATTCATCAATTGTGAGCCATCTCGAAACCAAGCTCAGGTTATCCATTCAAGTCACGCTAAATGCTTCATACATATATGAAACGTATGAAGATGAATAAACTGCAAGTGGAGGAGTCAGAGAGAACCAAGCTTGTTGCAGTCCTGCAGCGCCGGTGCCCGGCGGATTCAATCTTCGAAGCTTCATAAGGGGAGAGCAGACGAGCAAACCAATAGTACTACTCCGATCATTACCGGATGATTGATATTAATCCTAATTCGGCATACTGGTACGTCTCGAGTGTAGAGTCAGACCAGCAGCAGCCGATATTTTATTAGCTAGTACCCGCTAGCTACCGTACCCGTATTCCCCAATATCTGGTCCTATATATATGATTACCGTAGTATTCCTTAATTACTTTCGGTATATATTAGCTGCTACTGTGAATAATCGCCGCCTATTTTGACTACACATGGCGACTAATATATAAACAGATGACGAACAACATAAACCAATATAACTATTATATATTTATGCAGTAAATATACAGGCGGTATCGTCCTGTATGCGCGCGATATGATTAACTAAAATATGCAGTCCTGCAGTCCATGCTGTAGTCGGCGATGAAAAAACAGCAGCAGGCTATTTCACGGCCGCCATCCACCAACACGCGCGGAGGAGTTATCTGTGAGGGAGCACGCACCACTTTGGCGAGCTGTACTGCCGCTGGCAACCACTCTCAAGGGCGCAGTGCACAACAGCTAGCAGAGCCATCTAGGAAGTGATAAAACTACCGGGTTGAACACCACCCGCTACGGCCCCAGCACCACCCGTCCAAAATTGCCGTTCAGTAGAAAGGCCGAGACGCTTATTCCGAGCTTGCTGGCATGGCACCATGACGCGGCGCTGGTTGCTGCCCGGTTCACGGCGGGCCCGACGCCGGCTCGTGGCCCACTTATGTCATACTTTGCCGCTTCTGGCGATGGTTGCTGCTTTGTTTGCGCTCTTTTGCATCGAGTGGCAGGCCCTGCGAGCAAACGGGAACGGGAATCACTCGTCGTTTTCGGCTGACGCTCGGCAGCGTGCCCAAGACGCCCCGTTCACTCCGCAGCGTGGAAGCTATGGCGCGACAGCCGACTCGCCTGCAGCTGTCTCCGGAGATTTCTATAGGTAAGATCGCGGGGTGGAGACTGAAATTGAGAGCATGGACGATAGTACGGGCCAATAGGGTGGTATAGAAGGGCGGCTGACGCCATGCCTTCGCGCGTCGCTCCTGGCAGAGTTGAGAGTGAGGCGGACGCTACTGCCGGGTCGGCGCGTGCAAGTGACGAGTTGCTGGTGGAGGCAACAGGCGATACAGAGGAGCGCTTAGGCGGCGACAGCGGTGAGATTCTCTCAGAGACAGGAACGGAGGAGGCGCAGATAGGGCTCTGGACGGAGCCCCCTATTGTCAGGCCACTGTCGGGGATAGGGGAGGCGCAGGTGAGAGCCACCGAGAGCACGAGCCTGTGAGGCTTCTGAGGAGGGCCCTGGATTCGCGAAAACAGCCTCCCGTAGGCTGAACATCCACAATATAATAATCATGCCCCAGCCATAGCAACCACGGCTTGTCATGATCCCGCTCCTGTATTTGATTTGTAGGTCTTGCAGCAGCCAGTGGCGCGTCATGTGCCCGATGCGGTTGTGCCCGGGAAAAAACATGGGAGGGCGGACAAATTTATCAGCGATGCAAAGGGGCGCGCCGTTGCCGCGGCTGAGAAGGCGCGCAACAAAGTCAGCCAGCCACGGAGCATCGGCAGTCAGGCCCTGCAGCACAGCAATCCTCCCAGCAGCGGCCGAGGCGATGGCGGGGGCACGCGATCAAGCATTGCTTCTCGGAGGAATAGCAATCAGATGTCTGTAGCCAATTTTGGATACGCTGATGGGGATGAGGCAGGGCAGGGGAAGCCGAATATCGAGGTGAGGGGCCAAACGCTGAACTGGGGGCTGTTGGGGACTGTTTGTGAGCCTATTGATGCCAAGGTAGACCTGGATGGCTAACATACTGTTGGGCTGCAGTTAGGCATGGAGGATTTGGCAGTGACTGGAAACCAGTATGGGTGCACCCCCCCCCCCCCCCCCCCCCCCCCCACTCCCTTCCCGCCGCGGCTGAATTCGTGCCGGATCAATGGATTCATGAGGGTGTATCATACTAATATAATATAATACTGATTGGCGCCCCGCAGGAAGGACACGCGGGCACCGATGGAGGACCCGGCGCTGTTGCTCATCTGCTATGACCGGCCGGAGTATCTTTCAAGAACCCTCAACAGTCTTGCTGGCTTGGACGGCCTCTCCAAGTTCCACCTGTATATTTCACAGGTATGTTATGCCCATATGTCAGCACCCAACATTATTGCAGCAGTTTCCCGAGGTATAATGATGACAAGGCCCGGGTCGCTAATGTGAGCAGGATGGAGAGGGGAGCCATTCTGTGACAAAGGTCGCCAGCAAAGCAGTGGCGCCTGGTGGCTGCCTTGCGCCGCCAGTGACAAGAGCTGCCACGCACTGGCATCACCCACGCCACCAGCCAGCCCTTGGGCCAAAGCAGGCAGGACATGCGTGGCTCAGCCAACACTACAAATGGGCGATGGATGAGGTCTTTGCTCGGGGCCACAGCCACGTGGTGGTTGTGGAGGATGACATGCAATTCTCAGCAGACTTTCTGCATCTCTTTCAGGTACGTTGCTCCTGCTATCCCCCCCTCCCCCGGGACGTTGCATTGACAGCATGACACTGCCCACCGCCTGTTCATCGACGATGTCCTACTGCTTTGCTGACTCAGCCCATCCGCATTCTGGACTGCTGATATTATTGCGCAGAGCACGGCCTGGCTACTGGAGGCGGACAGCTCGCTCTGGTGTGTGTCTTCATGGAATGACTTTGGATCAAATCCGTGGCAGTGGCGCCCTGACCGCCTCATGCGCACCTCATTTTTCCCAGGTAACAGGCGCTACATGGGGACGGTTTCGTACGTATTACGGCGGAATTGAGGCTGCTTTCCGTGCACCAAACGCCGGCAGTTACCGGTGACGACACTGTGCATGGAACACAGGATTGGGATGGATGACGTCGAAGCGCGTATGGAAGTCTATCCGCCACGACTTCCCAGGTGGGACGCCCAACTTTGGCACGCATATAGCTATCATCAAAAGCTGAGGTGTTTTCAGGCTACACATACCCTGGCGAGCTACCCTTTGATGGTAGATTGATGGTAGCTGCAGCGCACTGTAGCTTGCATTGATGTGCCAAAGACGTATGTCCTGCACGATGATTCGTCATGCTTTCTTGTGGCATTGTGGCTGAGCCTCTGGCTTGCGACTGCGCTGTACGGGCTTGCTCAGATGAGAACTGGGACAACTGGATGCGGCTGGACACAGTAGCCAACGGCCGCGAGTGCATCATCCCAGAGGTCAACCGCAATTTCAACTTTGGCACCAAGGGCGCAAACATGAACATTAACATGTACAAGCGCTTGATCGAGAACATGAATTTCTACGAGGTGGAACCTGCACTCTTTGCGCATCACATGCCGTAACAAGGCGTCATGTGGCCTCGCCGCAGTGATTCACTGTGGCCTGCATGCGGTAGCCTGTGCAGCTCTGGGTAAGCAACACTGCACTGCCGCAGGGGGAAATGGACGGGGGGCTCTTCCAAGACGTGGGATACCTACTCCCAGACGTTTACGCTACAACCTTCAGAAAGCTGCTGCAGGGTGTGTTGATATGGGAATGGAGCAAGAAGATCAACGCCCGTGACTTCGATGTTATCGTAAATAATCCTGCCCCGGGATCCGTCTACGTGGCCAAATATTTGGTATGAGCTCAGGCGCCGTCTGTAGCTTGCCGTAATAAATGGTTACGATTCCCAATGACCGCATCTACTAAACAGTGCACTGGTTTGCTGCTCAATCATGTGCGGGTATTAGCCCTCTACCTTCTCCAGGCTTGCAAAGCTCATGGAGCTGGGCCACGAGACCCCGCGCTTGCACTTCCGGGGCGTGACGCGCCTCCCGCTGAAGAAAGGAGCTACCCTTATGTTGATTGACACATTGTCGTCTACTCTTATACCAATGGCCATGCGCCTGAAACCGCCCAAGTCCATGACAATTACCGCTGCTGGACGGGGCATCAGCTGCGAGATGGCATGCCAAAATGTCGACAGGCATGTTGCCAATGAATACATTTTCAAATCAACAATCATGCTGCTGGAACGCCATTCCGCGAGGAACAGCGGTGCCCATACATACGAATATTTAATGCAATGATATCATTGTATTTCATTTTAATGATATTCTCACTGACAGTACCACTATGGTTGACAGGCAGCAATGCTATGGCGCGGGCTTTGACTTCATCAACAATTGCAAGACCCTCCGGGAGTTCTTTGACGGCTGTCCAAATGGCTGTGACCTGGAGACTGGGCATGACCTTCCGGCCTATGTCGTACAGAAGTCCGCGCACAACTACCAGACGTGCATCGTCTCGGCAGATTTGCTATCCTGCACCGGCAAGAATCGTGCAACAACTCGGCTGTGCCCGTGCCGACCAGTTCCTACATGATCGCTGGACTCTTGACACGTCTTGCCATGTCCTTTCGCATCCAGAGATTGCAGGCACCCATTGTGAGGGGACATTGTCGAGGTTATGGAGTAGCACAAGTAGAAGCATGTGCGCTGTCAGTGCCAAAAACTTCTTTAAGGCTAACCATCGCACACACACACACACACACACACACACACACACACACACACACACACACATATCTATATTGTTATTGTGACTGTACGTATGGACTCAGCTTGTCAGCACGTCAGTGTAACGAATTGTTTTGGATAGTCCCCAGATTGATACTCACATTACTTTGACACAACAAATATTGATACTGAGACTCATGCCGCAGTGTATCGGTAGCACCTGACGCAGCAACCCGCACGGATGTGGCTCGACTGTCAACGCCTGCGGCTGTAGCGTTCAACTAAAGTTTGCGTGGCCTCCATAGTCAGACACCAACTGTTTTCTTTTCAGAATCAGAACGTTGGCGGAGCGAAAACGCTCCTCGGATGGATGCCGACAGCGTTGGGCAGAAACGTCGTCCTGTTGCGATCCTAACGACCTTGCGAGAAACGGGAAGTTAGTTGATGGGTACCTGTAGTCTTGTAGTTGCTGCTACTGCTGGTAGTAGAATAGCAACTACTACGCTATAGCGACTGTATTACGAGGATACCAGGTAGTACAGGTACGTGCCGGTATAGTAGTGTCCTGCATTTGCTCCGTATGTACCGGTATCTACCCGGTACCTCGTATTAAACACGTGTCAACCGGCGCGATGATATCCCGTACGCCCGTACACTGCATCTCTAATAATTCAAAATTATACTTATTTTAAATAAGAGTCACATCACCAAATAGATTGCTAATACCCGGAAAATGCCACCCATATATAGTCGCTAGGCATGAAAGCGATTATC
The DNA here is from genome assembly GCA_006384855.1 of Tetraselmis striata. Taxonomy (NCBI): domain Eukaryota; kingdom Viridiplantae; phylum Chlorophyta; class Chlorodendrophyceae; order Chlorodendrales; family Chlorodendraceae; genus Tetraselmis; species Tetraselmis striata. Next base: position 8,830 of record VCJN01000988.1, read on the forward strand.
ATCGTCACCATTGCTGCTTAATGCGTTCCAGCAGGCGCGCTCGCATTTGATAAACGTCCTGAGAACTTGCTTCGGTGCTGCTGGCATTGTAAGTAAGGATTAATGGCATATACTACCTGATTCAAGGTCCTGTTCGGATGCCTGCGACTAGTCTCTACAAACTTATACAAAATAATATAGTGTGTACGGGTATTTACCTATAGCTCGGGTGATTTTCCTATATGTAAGCGTGATTTTTCTATATGTATATATTTACCTATAGCTCGGGTATTTACCTATAGCTCGGGTGATTTTCTGATCGCCTTTTGCAGCTAGCTCATTTAATTATATATTAAGTTATTTACATATATGTACCTATACATATATGGCGGTGGCTGCCATGGCGGTTCCCGCCTCTTATGGCCCGTAGCTATATTTCCTTAATTATGTTGCAGCTAGCGGATCTAGTCATCATGCATATATACCATATATACGATTAATATGGTCATATTGAGAATTACAGAGGTTTGAATTGCACGGGGCTAAGTACGGCGGGTGTTACCCGACGTTACAATTCCGCCATACGCGGCTAGGACGCTACTGCCGTGTGCCCACGTCCATCCCTCACCCCGATATGACGCCCCGCGACACGGCGGTGTCTCCACCTTTTGCCTTTGCGCTAGCTTCCAGCATCGAGACTCTTGCAGTCTCGCAAGGTGACACACGATCTCACAACGACGTTCGACGCCAGCCGCTTGCCGCGACGGCAAGAACGACAGCATGCCAACAATGGACAACACACGGTTGTTCGACAATGAACCTGTACGATTCGGAGGGGTGCGATGGAGGCAACGCCGCGAGTTTGACGATTGACACCGCTAGCCTCACTGCGCTGGTGCAGCAAATGCTGCTGCGTCTCGACGAGCTAAACTCCCGCACCTCTTCCATTCAACAACCACCTCCGCAGAAACCTATTACCGCGACGCGAGCTGACGGCCTCGAGGGTGACGACGAGGAGGACGACCCTCCCCCCGGTTTCCCTGCAGAATCTCCAAAACCCGAATCATCGACCCGCGCGATTGGATCGACTACCTGCCGCGGGCATACGCCGAGTCTATGCCCCCTGTAGGACTCACCAATCCCGGGCTGTGGAACCCACGCAACGACAAGACAACGACCGCTACCTCACCGACGAGAAGACGCACCGACGTGACGCGCGACGAGTATCGCCAACTGCTACGCTATGGAGTCTTTACCGCCGCCGCGCACGCGGCGCTCACGGACGCTGTGGCAACGCTTCGCGCGAAAAACGCCACCGCTCGCGACACCGCAGACGCCAACTAACGACCTACTCGACTCCGAGATTCGCACGATCGTGACGTGCGGGCAGGCTGGTGAAGACCGGTTCACCTACCTCCGGCGTTTCAAGTGCAAGAAGGCGCTTGCCGGCGAGGAGCGAGTCGCCGAGGCAACGCTTCTTCGACACCACCGCCACCGAGCGCTCCAGCAATGGCGTCGACGGCCTCCTCAACGCCATGGACGACAACCGACTCGAGGTTAGCCTCCACCAGGCGGCCAAGGCGCAAGCCGCCGCGCAGCTCAAGGGCAGCGGCAGCGGAGGGAGCGGAGGCGGCAGCGGCGCCGGCAACATCCGCAACAAGGAGCAAGCAGTCAAACATGCGAATCGTTTTGCATATCAAACCGTGCTTCAAATGATTACATGTGCTAGATGCAACATTCAAGAAATCCATGCAGAAATCCAGAAGGAAATCCAGCTACCCGTGCTTCAAATACAAATAACAAATACAAATAGAATAAGACCGGGCGGCGCGACGCGGGAACTACGGTATATACTCGTATTAACACGAGCCCGAGCACCATGGGACCGTACCAGTATGACGCGTCGGCTTACCACAGCTCGTACGGGATAGATATAACCCGTACTACTGTGAGATATACTGCTGGGCGATCGCTGCTGTGCTGACGAGCTATCATATAAAATAATTTACATTACAATTGCACATTACTACGGACCATATTATTTTCTGTATCGGGAATACTAACTAAGCATTACCGAAAGTCAGCACGAGCAGTCTGCCTTGCGTCGCCAGGCGCGGATGATTATGTAGCGACTATGATATATTAATATTTATATCATATGCATCCGCCGCGGTACGCATAAATGTATCAAGTGATGTGACATGTTACCGGTTCAACATACGAGCACTGTAGTCTATTGCCGTAGCAGCAGTACCGGTACCCCCGGTACCGGTAGCGCAAATAAGCAGCAGCGCAGGCGAAGGAGGTGCAGCACCGCCTACACTTGCCGGTCCACCCATCCCAGGCGCTGCAACACATCCGAGTGACGAGAGGGGAGTAGCTGTCAAAGCGCCTCAAGTGCTGCACACACAAGTTCAGCAGAGAAGAGACAGCTCCTTGTACGCCCCAGCAACATGAGTGTTTAAAGCCGAGACGCCACTAGCCTCACGCGGTCAAAAGCACCCCGCTCCGAGATACGGGAGCAGACGCCCACACAGCGCATCAGCGACTCAGCTGTCTGGTGAATAGTTGGGCTGACGAGCGTTCGTCCGATCGCAGTCGGCGGCACACGGGGCGTAGTATGTCAGAAGACAGGGGCGACGTGGAGAAAGGCAGGTGGCGATGGTGGCTGGCTGCCCCGCTTCTTCCCCTCCTATTGTGGGCGGGGGTGCTGCTGGCGGAGCCGTTCGATTCGCAGAGCGGCGGGGTGGCGGTGAACTTGCTGCAGGCGCTGTGGCGGGACGGGCCGGCCCATTTCCGTGCCTTCCGGGACCGGCGAGTCCGTAGACTCAGCACGCTGGAGCCGACAGGGCAGGGCTCTCACGCGGGCTGTCCCATCAAGTATCGTCGGCCGTCCGTGGAGGAAGTCCACGAGCTGAGCGTGCGGCCGTGGCTGTTCAATTCGGCGCGGCCACTCGCCTGTGTGGGCAGCTCCTGCGCACCGCCCAGCGAGACAGAAGCGGCCTTCGAGGATTACTGCAGCGCGAGGGGCGCCGGGCCCATGTGTCCTGAGCGTGGAGACGAGCTGCTGCGCAAATTGATTCGCAGGGGGGTTCATGAACCCCTCACCGCGACGCCTTGCGACGCTTGGCCGCACATGGTCGGCCGCACCACCTGGCTGTTCGGGGACTCCCAGACGCTCGATCTTTACAAGGCCATGCTCTGCACGTTTCGCGACTTCCGGGACCCGGACACCGGGCCGGTTGCACCGCCCGAGTACCTCCGCGACGAGTTTGCGCCCTTCGGAATCGGCCGCCCTGTCTCGGCCAACACCACACAGGTAGCGTACTTCCGAGAGCACAAGCCCACTGTGGTGGAGCCCAGCTGTGTGCACCTTCTCGACCGCACCCGCGTGTGCTACCTCCGCTACGACAAGATGGAGCAGATGGGCGAGCAGCTGAACGAGTTGTCCCGCCTCGTCGAGGAACGCGACATTTCCATCGTCAACTTTGGGCTGCACCACGGCGCGTCGACGCTGATCCTCGGCCTCGAGAAGCTGCTGCTCCGAATTCGGAAGACCCCGCTTGGGACGAACCTGTATTTCAAGGACACGCCGCCTCAACACTTTGACACCCTCACAGGCGGCTATCCCATGGGCCACAAGCCACCCTTCACCTGCAAGCCGCTCTTTGGCCTGAAGCTGAAGTCGGACGGGACGCTCAGACCTAGGGGTGGCCGCGGCCAGAATTCGGCGGCCAGCCTGTACGTCAAGGCCAACCAGCGCAACCTGGTGACACTGCCCGTTGTCAGCAAGCTTCACATCCCCATCATCCATACCTACAACGTGAGCGCGGTCCTGCACGACTTTCACCGCGATAACGGCGCAGGTCACGAATGCAGCCACTTCTGCTACCCAGTCCCTGGCCTCTGGGTCCACTCCCTCTTCAAGACGCTTGCAGCTTCGCCACCCGGGATGGACATCCAGCGCTCATGAGCTCAGCCCTTGCCTCAGCGGCAAGTACGTCATGTACAATGGGAACAGTCTGACTTACCGAGGCCAACGTGGGCGTGGAGATACACGGCCCCTTTTTCCCACGGATCTCCAGTACTTCCCCTGCCCTGACATTCCAATGCAGTGCGGAACAACTCGACAAAAAATGCTGCTGAAGGGCTGCTGGTCTGTGGGACGTCCATAATCACTCCTCGAGGGCTCCACCACTGGCATGCCTGGTATGCTACCTATATTCAGTTAATTCGTCCTCCGATTACCTAATGCAATTATAGCCACGAGTAGCGTGGCCACCTGATGATAATAACGTGAGTCCCTTGATGGCATTGCTTGTGTGACACCAGTTTAGCAGGTTACTCTGCCGATTGGCAGTATGTCCATGCTGAACATTGTCAACGATGTGTCACCACCCTGCAGTCAATGCTGTAAAAAAATGCTTTACAGCATATCCCATACGGTATACGGGGAGAGTATTGAGCATTTGAAACCGTTCCTAAACATGCATCATTGATAAGGCATCACACATGTGCGAATGGCAGTGGCCATGGAGTATGTTCCTTGCTTCAACATGAGCACATCTACTGGCGGATCAAGCGCTGAAGCACGGCAAGTGCAAATGAATGCCAAACAAGAGATCGCGCAACCCTGAAAGCTCACAGTTTCTATACTGTAGTCCCATGACAAAGTACAGGAATTCCACCCCAATTTCCCAGAATTAGTGTTTATTTACACAGCCCATCATCCTTGATTAATTCTTTGGTAGGGCCTGTATAATACTGACTGACCGACCGACATGCGGTCATTGCGGGTGTGGCTCATGCAATCGAAAGCTTACAGGAAAACATGCCCTTCATGATCACTTCACTCTGGCGTTGCCATCCCCTGCTGGAAGTCACTGCGCGTGTGTGTGCGCGCGTGCGGCCGCGAGCGTGCGTGTGTGTGTGTGTGTGTGTGTGTGTGTGTGTGTGTTTCAATCTGCTCATGTTACCAAATCAGGTGTGGAGCAGAATACCACCATGTCATGGTTTGATCATTCATCAATTCCCCTGCTATAAAAATAAGGATTATATTGTACATAAATCCAGCTGCAGGGAGTCAGCGTCATCATGCTGCCGTGCCCGTATCTGGTATGCTTGATTCTGTTACGTTCGCTACCACTACCTAGTACTAGCTGCAGGAGGTTTATATACACATGATATCAAAAAAGAAATATCACTTATTGCATAAGCAATCCAATGTAGTAGTACTAAGGATGCACGCCCCGGCACTAGCTACATGATACTCTACTACCTATGACGATTATTTGGGATGCACGCCCCTCGTCCTTATAATATTATCATACACAGTGGTGCAGAAACAATATGATATTTATATTCAATGTTTAGTGTGGCAACTATTTATCTTTTATTCGACCCCTGCTCGTATGTGTACGTCAGGCGTGTGACTTTGATTTTTCAGGCGGGTAAAGCACGAATATATCCAGGTTTACCCAAGGAGGCACGATTTGCCAAAGCATAGAGTAAGCTGACACTCTGCTCGACTGCTAGAGTCGAGACTGCTTGCGCGAGCCGGTTGAGGCGAGCGCAAAGCAGAGAGTGCCGGTGCCCGAGGGCGGATCCCTCAGGTCATGGTGCTGGTGCGGGCCGGCAGGCCCCAGTCCGTGCGCCGACCGCGGGGATCGTGCGCAGTACAACATTGCTAAGTACTGTAAACCTCTAGATGACTACATCTGACCATATGCTGTCGCGAAATATGTGCGCCAACTACCATGTAATCTTTAGCACCGCGAAATCGCCCATAGCTACGACAAATAGGGCTGCTTGCCGGATAAAAACGGCTGCTAGCAGTACCTATTAATCGACCCTTACAGGTACCGTTATTAGCAGTAGCATCGCGCATATTCTAGATGTTCGGAGAATTCCTAGCTTGCTGTTGGGACAGAGTCTGTGGGATCAGAATATTGTAATTACAAATGATGAGAAATGTCCCATTATATTCTCATCTGCAGAATGCCCTTGCTAGGGGCATGCTCCATCTGCTCATCTGTCCATTTCTCATGCTTCTTGATCTGGTTCCAATATCTAAAAGGCTATTCAGGTTCAGTCGGACACCTGTCAGAAATCTGGGTGTGTGATGAAGTGTTATATGAGGCATGTCTTCACATGCCTCACACCTGTCTTGCTCTGCAGGTCCAGTATATATCACTTGATAGTACCAGTACATTCAATCATTTCTGCGCAGTAGCCGTAATTTATACTGCACTATTACGAATATATTATCATCAGGCTGATTTGCCTATAAGCCAGATGGGGTCACTTACACTTCAGTGGACCAGTTGATCACCTGCTTCCAGTGTTCGTCAACACCCCTCCTCACTGGTTGCAGGTACAATATTGTAGTTCATGATGCGCGAGTTCAAGGCCTCAAACTGCTGGCGGGACGCAAGTGGCTTCGTGAAGGTGTCAGCCAGCATGTCAGCAGTGGGCACATAGTACACCTTGATTTTCTTAGAGCGTTGTGCATCTCGCACGAAGTGAAGTCGGATGTCCAGGTGCTTGGTCCGGGCTGAGGTCACGTCGTTGGTGGCGATTGTAATACATGCCTGGTTGTCCTCTCCGATTGCTGTGGCGCCGTCCTGCCTGAATCCCAGTTCTGATAGCATCTGCCTCAAGAACATTGCCTCCTGCGCTGTGACACAAAGCGCTATATATTCTGCCTCTGCTGTCGAGAGTGCTACCAATGGCTGAAGCTTGGATAGGTAGCTGACGGCTGCTCCTGCAAGAAAGAATACATAACCGCTGGTCGACTTGCACTGACTGGGATACGTTGTTGGGAAGTTAGCATCGCTGTAACCATGAAGACGAAACTCGCATTCTCCTCCGAAAGTCAGTCCCCGGTCATGAGTTCCTTTCAGGTACCGGAGGCAGTGTCGTGCATCTTCCATGTGTGCCTGAGTTGCTGATGTCATGAATCGGCATAGGCGGCAGACGGCCTCCGCGATGTCAGGACGTGTTGCAACTGCTGCGTACAGCAGTGCTCCAACGAGGCTCCGGTAGGTGGTGGTGGCGCTGTCATCTAGTGCGGTTGACGCCCTCGGGTCGTTGCCAGTACTTGGGATATGTGCGGGGGTGCAGTCACTCATACCGAAACGCCCCAGCATGTCGTGGATGTACTTGGACTGATGAATCTTGATCACGCCGGCTGTCAGGTCATGCTCCACCTTCATGCCCAACAGCCATGAGCAGGTGCCCAGCTCTTTGATGTCAAAGCGCTGTCCGAGTGCCTGCTTGAAGTGGGCCATCCAGGGGCGCGAGTTGCTGACAATGATGATGTCGTCCACGTAGATTGCGATAATGCCCAGAATGCCGCCATCGCTGCTCCGGAAGACGTAGGCACCAGGATCGGTCCGCAGTTGTCGACAGTGTTGTGATGTCATGTAGTCATTGAGTAGCTTGTGCCAGTTGTGGGGTGCTTGCTTTAGACCGTAAACGGCTTTCCTTAGTCTGCACACCAGCTTCTCGCCATTAGGTCCATACTGCTCAAAGCCGCGGGGCTGCTCCATGTATATCTCCTCGCTCAGATCCGCGTACAGGAACGCGCAGTCCACATCGGTCTGTTCGATGTGAAGTCGATGGTGGGCGGCAATGGAAAAAATGACTCGCAGGGTTGTGAACTTCACGGTGGGTGCGAAGGTGTCGGTGTAGTCGATGCCCTCGACCTGTGAGAACCCCTTAGCTACCACGCGAGCCTTGTATCTTGCAGTTGTGCCATCAGAGTTGTGCTTGGTCTTGTACAGCCACTTGGACTTGACAGCCTTGCGTCCACCGGGCAGGACCACCAGCTCCCACGTGCGCCTTGAGTCCAGCGAGTTGTACTCCTGGTGCATTGCCTCCAGCCACCAGGCAGCCAGAGACGAGTTCATGGCCTCCGTGTAGGTCAGCGGGTCGCCAGGTGCTTCGCCCGCCAGTAGTACCCATTCACACGGGTCGATGTTGCGGATGAAGTCTTCTTGAACCACAGCTGCGTAGGTGGCCCCTCGTGGTACGGTGCTGCCATTGGAGGGATCGTATACACCGGGGGCATGTCTGCTGCGCTGCGGCCGGTTCAGGTTTGCAGCGGAGTCGGGGGGTGCGGTTGTCTGAACTGGGGGCTGCGGACGGGTGCTGGGAGGTATAGCTGGGGTAGGTGGCTGAGGTGTTGGTCCTTCTGCTGGTGGCGCTGCTGGTGGCTGAGGCGGGGGCGGAGTGCGTACACGATGGTGCTCGATAGAGTTGCTGTCGCTGTCGCTGTCGCTGCAGCTGTCGGATTCGCTGACATCGGATGGTATTGTCATGTTGCAGACGCGAGTGGGCTTCCATGCTGGTGGGAGTTCCACGGAGTGAGTTGATGCCGAGCAGGTAGGGCATATTGCTCGGGGCACAGCCCCTCCTGTCTTGGCGGCTGTGGCCCCTCCTGACTCTGTAGTCATCCCCTCCTGAGGGGCTGCAGACGGCCATGAATCGGGGTGCTCCAGGGTGCAGGGCGTGGAGCGATCAGTTTCATCGAAGGTGACGGATCGACTGGCCACAACAGAGCGCGTGGCGGGAAAGTACACAAGCCATGCCGGCGAGTCTGTGGAGTATCCAACGAAGACACCTTGGCGGGCGGAAGGGGCAGCCTTGTGCCGGGTACTGCGGGGAACGTGCGCATAGGCATCACAGCCAAACACACGGAGATGGCGCAAGTCTGGGATGGCGCCAGTCACGAGGTGAAGTGGAATTCCATGAACTCCACGGCGGAAGGTGCGGTTATAGATGTAGGCTGCGACCGACATGGCGAACTCCCAGTAGGTGTCTTGGAGGCTGGCGTAGTCCAGCATACATCGAGCCCATTGGCTGAGGGTGCGCCAGGTGCGCTCCATCAGCCCATTCTGGAACTGGCTGTATGGTGCTGCATATGTGCGGCGAATGGTCAGGGCGTCGCAGGCGGACACATATGCTTGACCGCGGAAGGCTGTATCGTTGTCCAGACGCAATGCTGCGATGGAATGGCCGTAGCTGACCACCATGGTGTTGAATGAACGCAGAGTAGCGGTAGCACATTGTCGGGAATTGCAGAAGAACAAGCATACCAGGGATGTCGCGTAGTCGACGTACCCACAGCAGTACGTGTGGCCTTGCAACGAAGGAGTGCGCAGCTCCCAGAAGTCGCTCCCAACGAGAGAGAATGGCACAGTTGGTTTCTCATGACAGATGCGCGGCATCGGGGCCACAGTGGATTTGACGATTGCGCATGACTTGCAGAACGGAAGGCTGGTATGACGCAGGTTGGCATCGGGTCCCCCATTGGTAACTCGGTGCATGGCGCGCTCGTGGATGTGACCGAGGCGCGCATGCCACAACATTTTGTCAGATGGTAATGCGCTGGAGGGTGTTGCGGCGAGGGCTGTGGCAGCTTCCACCGGACTACCGCGACGTTGACGCCGTCCCTGACGGAGCACGTGACTGTGCAGGATAAATAAGCGCCCGTCATTCTCGATGGGAATGGTTACGGCATCGGAGATCTGCATGGCGCTGCTGCGCGCTGTCATGACTATCCGAAGAGCTGCATTGGCATCCTGCGCCTGCCTCGCACTGAAGAGACGAAGCACCTCGTCATTGGTGCGGGAAGCGAGACCAGGCACATGAAGAACGTTGTGAAGGGTGCTGCAGGATGTATCGCCGTTGACGGCTCGCATGCTGATATGGACTGTACCGGTACCCACAGCGTAGGCGCCCAAGCCGCTGATCCATCGGCGCGGTATGGTCTGATAGTCGGAGTAGTCCTCGTACTGCGCCACCATGTGTGAGGTGGCGCCAGAGTCGAAGATCCATTTGTGGGGGAAGGTGTGAATGCTAGGAAGAGCGCTCTCGTCCTTGGACGCGGAGGAGATGGCCGCCATCAGCCAGCGCGCCACGTTTGAGTCCACACACGCTCCAATGATACGTCGACGCAGATCGGCGGACACCTCAGGGAAGTCGACAGCGTTGGCATCGAAGCCCATAGAAATGCATTTGATGTCGGTGGGTGCTTCCTCATACACGCCATTGTGTAGCAGCATACTGCTGCCCGGGGTGGACCCATGCATCCGGTGCGCGAAACTGCCTTTGCGGGACACAAACTTGCCAAACTTGCTGTGACGAAGGTGGGCGGGCGCCTGCCACTCCGGTGCGAAGCCACCCTTGGCAATCAAATCGCCCACGCTGGTCGGGCGACGGAGCGAACGATGGTAGTGGGCCTGCAGGGCGTCCGGGTCGCGCGCGTTGGTCCAGAGTAGGGTGTCGCGGCGGGATGATGATCCGAGCTCGTGTGCTCGGGCTAGGACAGGGTCCCCTAGGGCCGCGCGAATGGCAGGGAAACGCCCGGCTCCAGCGACATTCTCGATGACATAGGTAATACCGCTCTGTGCGCGGTTGAGCTGCTTGACGAGACGGCAGACGGCATAGAAGGGCTTGGCTCGCTGGTCATGCAGGCCTTGATTCCTCCCAGCTGATGAGAACGGCTGACACGGAGGTGTCGCCACGAGAAGGTCCACACGCGGAAGTGCGGCAAACATGTCTGTGGTGAGGAGTTGGACGTCATGAGTGGGGAGGCGATCGTAGGCATTGGCGATCGCATCATATGAGATGAGCGCAGTCCATTTTGCACGGACTCTGTTGAGCTCCAGGATCCCGGCAGCACGCACTGCGGCGTCATTCTCCACGAGTGTGATGGTAGCAATGCAGTGTCCGGCTGCACAGAGTCCGTCAATGACGCCAAATGTGGCTCCTGCGCAGAGGATGACAACATGGAGTGGATGGTGGGGCATCAGTGCTACAGGGTCGGCACGAACGTGGCGGATGGACGGCAGTGGCGCTGCCTCTCCCAGGAAACAATGCTGTTCAGCGGCCGCCAGAGCAGTCTCCAGTTGGTCGATAGCGTTGGGAGGGGGCGAGGGGATGACAACTGGGGTGGTGGCTGCAAAGTGCTTGGTGCCCCCGATGGCAAAGGGGTCGCGCTTTCGAAGGCGACGAGCTGAGCGGCGATTGCGATGACGACGTGCACTCTTGGTCATGGAGAGCCTGGCGTTACTGGATGAGACGCCCTCGGGAGCAGCAACATGCTGCGTCGATGGATTTTGAATGGACACGGCATCGCGGGGCACGAGGCGAAAGGAGTCCACGGCATCGTCCAGATAAATGTTGCGCATGACAGCAGGTGCAGTTGGGGAAGTCCCAGGGAGGCTGGCATTGGGCCACGCTGTGAAGGTGCGGGCAGTGGCATGAATGGCGCGGCGGTGAAGTTTTAATGCACGGGTGCTGGGATTGCTGCGTGCGCCCAACGAGGAGGAGCGGCGACCGATCGAGACGGCCTTGTCGTCATCAATGCTGTCCGGGGCCAGGTGCGGCATGTTGTCAGAGTCGGGGAAGACGCTGTCAGTCGTGTGCGACTGAGTAGTGGGTATGCCACAGAGCGAGGCTGTGCTTGCGTGCTGGGAGAAGTCATTGTCACTGATACTGTCGTCGCTAATAAGCCCAGGAACGCTGTTGTTCTCGCAGCCAGTGTCGTCAGATACGGGTGACAATGTCAGATCATCAGCAGGAGCGAAGCCACGTGCTGCAAGTGCAGCCGGCGCCCAGTGACGCTGGAAATCCACCAGCATAGCTTCGTCATCATCGGCGCTGTCGTACCCGAGATCATGATCGCTCAGGCGGCTGCAGTCAGAAGACATGCCACTGCTGGTCGACGCGTTGAAGCGAGAAGCCGGTACGACGTGCGTCACAGTTGGCATCGGGACTGGTGCCTTACCAAGCGGTGGGCGGCCGAGTGCAGCTTGTCAGCAGGCCATGGGGTGGGATCATTTGTGATGATAGCTCTGCGCATGGCAACGTCGTTGGGCAGGATGGTCGCCTTGCTTGTGCGGGCCACAGTCATGGCCGCAGGGTCGGCTGCGATGAAGGCTGCAACGTCAGCAATGGCGGCACGCTCCGCAGCTTCCTCCTCAGCGACTGCCGCAACGGCGGCAGCAATAGCTTGCTCTTCAGCTGACACAACGGCGATGGCGTCTCGCATTTCGCGCTCCTCCAGGAGGGTAGGCTCATCGTCTGGGCCAGCGGTGTCATCGGAGAAGGTGAGGGAACCGAACGGGTTGTGAGAGCTGAGCGGGGGTGGCGGCGCTGCCCTGATCATGGTGCGACGGCTAGTAGGCATCACGGACCAAGCGTCAGTCGGCATGGGTGGGAGCTCAGGTGTGGCGTTGGCAAGTAGCGCCATGTGGAACGACAGTGCTCCAAACTCCTTGGCGGGCGGCTCCTCTGAACCAGGTGCAAGCCTTGGGCGGCCTTCTCCTGCTGTCTTCCTCTTGTCGGGCTTGGGGCAGTTACGGGCCAAATGTCCGATGGCATTGCAGTTGTAGCAGCGGCGGTTCTGCGAATTGAAGCGCAGTGCACTGCCGCCGCCTCCAGCGTTGGGCTGGGACTGCATTGCAGCCACCATAGCCTTCAGTTCGTCTACCTCGGACTTGCGGGTTGCAGCCTCGGCCTTCTTCTTCTCAGCTTCCAGCTCAGTTACGCGGGCTTGGAGGGCAGCGTAGGAAGTCGCCCCAGTTGGCGCAAAGGCAGCAAAGGCAGCGCCAGGTTGCTCCATACTGATGCTGTGGTCTTGGACAGTCCTGATCTTTGCCTTGGCCAGCTCGAAGGTGGTGACAGTGGGGTCCCCCTTCACCACTGCTCGGATAGTGGCCTCCTCAGTGCGCATGCCATTGAGCAGGGATACGAGCATGTCATCATCCGAGACAGTCGCACCACAGTCTTTGATGGCAATCTGTAGGTCCTCCAGCCGGGTCATGAAGTCAAGGAGATTTTCATGAGTACTCTGACCATGATTCAGTGACGCTTTCAGTTGAGCGAGAAGGGTACGTTCATCTGGAAGGTATGAAGCGCGGAGTTCCTGCAAGGCCTTGAGCGCCGCGCGTCCGCCTGCTGTCTCATTGGCGCGATCAGCGGCCTTGAGCACGATGCCCTTGGCTTGATTATCTAGCAGTAGGGAAGCCATAAAGCTGACAGCTTCATTGTGATGCGCGTCATCAACAGTGGTGTCATTGACGCTGAAGATGTTGCGGTACCCAGGAACACCGCGGATGTGGCGCTTCACAGAGATGCACCAGATCACGAGGAGGCGAGCATCATTGACCTCCTGAAATTCCAGGTACTTGGCCTCCTTGAGCTTGAGTTTAGCAGGGAGAGACATGATGCAAGGGAGTCAGGTACACAGTCGGAGAGACTGACAGGGGGGGCTTTGCCAAAGTTGAGACGATCGGTTGTCACAGCCACAATCAGAGAGTGGAGCTGAGTGGGGCTGAGAAGGGGGCAGAAGAGCTCGGAGCTGGGTTGCCAAGAGAGAGCTGGCCAGGGGTTCGACAAGTCGTTTGAGAGAGGCACACAGTTTCCCCTCCTCAGCAGCGAAGCTGCTGGCACAAAGTAAGCACAAAGCTGGCACGAAGTAGGCGAGCACACAGCTCCAGGCACACAGGCACACAGGCACGAAGAACTGAACAGCAGGCTAGAAGCAGTGGAAGCTTTGAGTCGTGTAGCTAGCCATAACCTCTAGATGTTCGGAGAATTCCTAGCTTGCTGTTGGGACAGAGTCTGTGGGATCAGAATATTGTAATTACAAATGATGAGAAATGTCCCATTATATTCTCATCTGCAGAATGCCCTTGCTAGGGGCATGCTCCATCTGCTCATCTGTCCATTTCTCATGCTTCTTGATCTGGTTCCAATATCTAAAAGGCTATTCAGGTTCAGTCGGACACCTGTCAGAAATCTGGGTGTGTGATGAAGTGTTATATGAGGCATGTCTTCACATGCCTCACACCTGTCTTGCTCTGCAGGTCCAGTATATATCACTTGATAGTACCAGTACATTCAATCATTTCTGCGCAGTAGCCGTAATTTATACTGCACTATTACGAATATATTATCATCAGGCTGATTTGCCTATAAGCCAGATGGGGTCACTTACACTTCAGTGGACCAGTTGATCACCTGCTTCCAGTGTTCGTCAACACATATTATTACATCCAGTATTGACGATGACATGGTGACACTGATGACATGGCAGTGCGCAATGCGCGAATCGCCGCGCCAGCATCGACGACACGTCCTGCTCAGCAGCAGCACAGCAACCGGTGTTGAGCCACCAGGGCACCTCCTCGCAAGGACGTATAAGTCCAAGGAGGCAGGCTGGCAGCCACTCAAACTGTCGCTGCCACAGAAAGGCCGGTCATATATTATCCGCACCCTTGCCTGGCTAGTGGGCTGCCGCTTTGCTGTGGGGCCTTTTTCGCGGCCTTGTCCTCATCCCCACGGAGTCCCGGCGCGGCGCTTGTACCTCGCAGCTTCACGGCACCACTCGCTATTCGCTGCCGTACGGCAGCTCCTGCCAAGTCGACCACTGACCTGCAGCAGGGGCTATCCCAGGACCGGTGGCCTGAAATACCGCTTGGCGTAGCCTGGCTGCGATTTTCTGCCAGCCCGCACGGAACTAATCGTTTCCCTCCGCCGCGATTGGTCGCTAGTTCTATAGTAAATATAACGAACGAGACGCGCAGCGCGAAGGAGCATGGCCAACTCGCCCAGCCTCGCCGACCTTGTCGCCGCGGGCGCCAGCGAATCGGAGGCTGCGATGCTGGCCTCGGCTTTGGCGAGCCCGCCAGGCACACCAGACCAGGTACGTCGCTGGGTCGAGCCTGCCCCCTGCCGTGCCTGGGTCGAGCGACGGCTACCCAGGACCCCCACCTCCCAAACACCCCAAGTGGCCGAAAGCAATCACCGCTCCGTCGGCCCAATTAAGCACACTTCCAAGGCAGCCACCCTGAAGTCGTTGCAGCATGGGGTTAAAAGCACCGTCGCGTCTGATTAGTTGAGCCTCGTGTAAATCTATGTATTTGGGCTACAAGGACCCCCCTCCCCCCTCCCCCCCCAGCACACACATATCCACACTCCACCACCACCACCACCACCACCACCACCAACACCACCACACAAACACCAGGTCCATAGACAGTTCCAGTACTGCAACCCTGTGTCGCTCCCTTTAGTTATCCGCATTGTCAGGGACTAGCCGAAGGGGCTCCAGGCCCCTGCCCAGTACGGCGTGATTCATTCCCGACGCATTTCCATGAACAGCGACATTCAAAATTGTCTCTGCATCTTCGTCTTCGTGCTTATCCACCGAAACAGCTGACACTAAAACCTTTTGTGTGTGGCGCGATGGCTGTCTTAGGTCTGGCGCCGGGTGTCCAAGGAGCTGCTGCAGCCTGACCATCCCTTTGCCCTTCACAAGTTACTCATGGAGGCACGTCAGAGGGCGCGCGACTGCGGCGTGCAGGCATTGCCACGAGACTGCTGTCAGGGGCAGAGGCCTGATGTGTGTCTCCGGGGTATCACGCCTGTCTGGATCCCGCCCCCTCCCAGGTTGTCCATGCGGAGGAGCTGTCGCAAATGAGCGAGAAGGGGCACCCTGCGCTGTGGACCCCCACGGCCGAGGGAGCCGCCGAGACAAACGTGGGCAAGTTTATGGAGAAGCTGGAGGTGCGACTCCTGCCCTCATGCCAGAGGCCGTGTTGATCCAGCAAGCGGAACCTCCGGAGGTGACCTGACCGCGCGGCTCTGCGCTGCCCTGCTCTGCCTGGCTGCCTGGCAGGCCGGCCCCGAGTGGGACAGCCTCCGGACAGGGAACCCGCTGCTCGACTTCCCCCTCTTGCAAATGATGTCATTCGACCAGCCAGAGGTGTTCTGGCCGCCGGTGCTCGAGGAGCTCAGGATCGCCTTCCATCACTCGCCGTCCAGGCATGCGCTCCCCCCCCCACCCCCCCCCCCCGTCCCAGGATCACATAGTACCTCAATCTCCCATCCTGAGCACCCATTGGCATCACACCAACGGAATCACCGCTCCCATCACTGCTTGCCATGCGGTCCTCACACCGAAACGGCACCTGCCTGGGCTGCGCAGGATTCTGGAGGTGCCCAATGGGAACCCGGACGCGGTCCGCTGGCTGCCAAACGCCGCCATGAACATCGCCGAGAGCTGTGTCAACGGCAGGTATGGCAGGGAGCGAGTGACTGGGCTGCAATGTCCATATCAATGCGCAGAGCGCTCTGGAGCGCGCAGCTCCCCTGCGGATAGCCCTGATAGGAGCCGCCGCTATGCAACGCAGGGACCCCGACGCGCCCGCCGTGGTGTGGGCCAAAGACGGCAGCCCGCGAGACATCCACTACATCAGCTTTGGGCAGCTTCGTCGGGACATTTGCCATGTGGCGGCCTCCCTCCGCGCCCTGGGCATCCAGCCAGGTGCGCCGCCACCCCCTCTGGGCAATCTGGTGAAGCAGCCTGCCGTTGTTCTGGCGCTCAGTGGCAGCCAGCTCACCGGTCTGTCGCTGCGCGCGGCTCGCAGGCGAGGCGGTGGCCATCTGCATGCCGATGACGGCGGCGACGGTGTCCATCTACCTGGGCATCGTCTGGGCCGGCTGCGCGGTGGTGGGCATCGCCGACTCGTTTGCGGTGGAGCAGGTGGAGTCGCGGCTCAAGGTGGCGGCCGCATCGGCCATGTTCACCCAGGATGTCATCTTGCGCGGCGGCAGGGTGCTGCCGCTGTACCGCAAGCTCGCCAAGCTGTCGCTCGAGCGTGGCATGATCGTGCTGCCGGCGGATGACGCGGCGGGGCTGCAGGTTGAGCCATCACCAATGCCCTTGAGCCCCCATCCCCCCCCCCCCCCCCCCCCGCCCCCCCAACCACCACCACACACACACACACACCGCCTCAATCATGACACTTACCCCGTGCTGCCCAAAACTGTGCTGCTGCCACGCAGGTGCGGTTGCAGCCGCAAGACATGCCATGGGCTGCCTTCCAAGGCCTGGACCCCCGCGGCGGCCAGGCCCTACTCTCGCCGCATGTGGACGACGCATACTCCGTCTCAAATATTCTCTTCTCCTCTGGCACAACGGCAAGTGCCTTCCAACCCCACCGCGTCGCACCATAGCGCCCGCCACCCTGCGGCTGCTCGCGCCGCTGTCCCCGACCGCTTTCCGCGTGGCTGGCACGCAGGGCGAGCCGAAGGCAATTCCTTGGACGCACGTCACTCCCATTCGCTGCGCAGTGGACGCATGGGGACACCAGGACGTGCGGACCGGGGACGTGGTGGTGTGGCCGACGAACCTCGGCTGGATGATGGGGCCCTGGCTGATCTATGCGTCCCTCCTCAACGGCGCAGCCATTGGGCTGTACGAGGTAGCCCCACCTCACGAGTCTCGCATCCTGCCAATCCCACCCTTTCACTGTCAGCACACTGCTCCAGAGTCACTGCTGCTCCCCGGCAATCGCCGTGGCGTAGCACGGGGAGACCCTTGCAACCTGGCCCATAACAGCATTGCCATGTCGCGACTACGATAATGCTCGCGAGACAAGGCCGCTGAGCAGATTGCATGTGGGTGGGATGCTCAGGGGAGTCCCCTGGGCAGGGACTTCGGGGAGTTTGTTGCCTCTGCCAGGGTGACCATGCTGGGTCTGGTGCCCAGGTGGGGCCCGCAATGGATGATGCAGTCATCTGCTTGAGTGGGCAGGAGCCTCCTGGGGCGGAGGGGAGAGGGTGCTGATTGAGAGCGCCGCTGCTGCGATGTGCAGCATTGCCAAGGCCTGGAGGACGAGCGACTGCATGGCCGGGCTGGACTGGGGCTGCATCCGCTGCTTCAGCTCCAGCGGGGAGGCGTCCAACCCCGAGGACTACCACTGGCTGATGGCCAGGGCAGGTGCGGCGATTGTTCCCCGGCGGACACACCATGTACATCACCCTTCCCCCCTCTCTTGGTCCCCTTTCTTCAAACACCAGGGGACCCACATTCACAATGACGAGCTCATGGGAGGTGCCATAAACTAATACATAACTAGGCGCCGATCTAAGTTCCGCAGTGCCATGCTACCAACCTGGTTGACACCGTTCCGCTCAGGATACAAGCCCGTGGTTGAGTACTGCGGAGGGACGGAGATCGGCGGCGGCTTTCTGGCCGGCAGCCTGCTGCTCCCGGCCCGGCCAGGAACCTTCTCAACCCCAACTCTTGGCTCCCGGGTGACCATCATCACGCCGGACAGCAGCCTCACGCAGCATGGCCCCACCGCGGCCCCGACCGAGGGGTGAGAGGCGCGGTGCCCAGCATGCCCCATAGCTGACTGATGCGCGAGGCCTGAGCCGCCTGTGGCCTCTCACGCATGTGACCGCACGCTTCCCCCCGCAGTGAGCTGGCAGTGAACCCCCCCATGCTCGGCAGCTCGCAGCGCCTCCTGAATCGCGACCACTACAAGCTGTACTATGAGGGCATGCCACGCCTACCAGATGGTACGGTCCCTTGATCTGTGCGCTCCCAAGAGTAGCCGTGCCGTACGATGGCGCAGCAGGGTCGCGATGTCGTGAGCGGTGTTTTGGCGTTTGCTTGGCAGGGCGTGTTTTGCGCAGACACGGCGACGAAGTGCGGCGCCTGGCGGGCGGCTGCTACTGCGCACAGGGCCGCTGCGACGACACCATGAACCTCGGGGGCATCAAGGTACATCATGCAGAAGCGCACGCCCTGCGCCCCCCGAGGGTTTCATCGATGCGCCGTATTGCGTTGATGTTGGCATCAATTGGGGGGCGGGGCGGGGGGTGACGGGAGTATCCATTCCTCTGCCAGTTTATGGGATGTTCTAGCTCGGCATCTAGCAGTTTGTGCGCAATCAGGGAATGGAATAGCCGGGTATTGTAGTGGCAAACGGAGGCGCGCCTGATTTCTTCTTGGCGTGCCTCTACAGATAAGCTCTGTGGAAATCGAGCGGGCTTGCGTGGCGGCTGCCGTGGAGGGCGTGCAAGACGTGGCCGCCGTGGGTGTTCCAAACGCCGGCGGCGGCCCCGAGAATCTGGCCATCTTCTGCGTGTACAGCGGTACGGCGTCTGTATCCGACCTGAGGGCCAGCTTCTCCGCTGCCATAAAGCAGCGGCTGAACCCTCTGTTTAAGGTACGTGTACAACCACTGCTTTGCTGTGGCGCCGGGCGGCCTGTATGGAGCTCCACCCTCGCCGGCTGTGGAACCCTGACGCCCCCTTCACTTTGACGGAGTCTCACGATGATAAAGAAACACCCCGCGGTGCATGTTGTGCCCTTGGTATCGACAGGTTTCGGCGGTGATCCTTGTTGGGACGCTCCCGCGCACCGCCTCGAACAAAGTGATGCGGCGCGTGCTGAGGGAGAAGCTCAAGTCAAGCGCCGCGTCTGCGGGCAACTCGCGTTTGTGACATTGTTGCTTGGGCAGGACGCATTTGGACCCCGTGCGTCTGTTTATTTTTCCCGTGCAGATAACAGCGAAATAATGACCTTGTTGAGAATTGCAGAGTATTTCTTCACATCATCCGTTCCTTCCCATGCCGCCGCCCCAAACCCGCGCTAGTGACCGGCATGGGAGGAATTAAAGTCTGCCGCGCGCACGTACCAGGGCGATGGCACCTCGGCGGCCGTATCTCCGTACCTTGCTGGTGCGACAATGAGTCCGCAATAATGAAATCAGCGGCGGAAAATGTCGCGCTAATGCTCAGTTTCAGACACAAACACACACGCGCGCGCATGCAGTCACACACACACACACACACACACACGCGCACACACTATTTAGTAGTCAAGTACTAGTAGCACCATCCCTCGGTGTGCTTCTTATTATTGCGTGACGCACATTGTGCATGATCTCCCTTTCATTGAAGATGTAATCAAGTGAATTGCAATATAGGGATTAGTAGCGGGCCCCACTGCGTGCATGGGGCGTGATTCATGACAGTGGTTGGCAACTGAGTGACTGATCTCAGTAGCGGTGTTCGTGGATTGAAAGTACAATCTAATTACATGTAGTAAATACGAGTAGATGGATAGTAGGTACAGTGGTAATGATGAAGATAATGATAAGTGATACGGCAGTAAAGAGAGGGAGGGCGCGGACGAGAGGGAGAGAGAGATCGCGCCCGCGCGCGACTACACGCGACTACGTTCCGAGTGCTCCTGTCGAGTAGCGGCACGACTCTGCTGCCTTCACTTCCTGTCCTGTCCCGGAGGCGTTAAAAAAAAAGGTGCAATCACGTCGCCTTCACCAGTTTACCAGGGCTTTCCGTATCAACTGGATTGCTGCTTGAACGATTCGTCGTTGAAATAATAAGGCTGTCGTGGGGACGCTGCAAGGGTTTCACTGTTGGCCTGGTGCCAGTCCTGTCCCCGGGGGCGATGAAAAACTGCAGTTGGGACCACTCCTTCTCGGGGACGGGGAAAAACCGCAGCAGTCTGTCGTCGGTCTCCGTAAATGGATCGCTGCCTAGACGATTCGTCATAGGAAGGCCGTCGTAGAGACGCTGCAAGGATTCCACCGTGGGCCTGGTGCCAGTCCTGTCCCGGGGGCGATTAAAAACTGCGGCAGTCGACAGTTTTGTCACGGGCCGGGCCGGGCTGGCCCGGGGGCGGGAAAAAAGCCGGCAAAACACGGCAGTCGTAAAATACAACCCCAAAAACAGCATAGTCGCCGCGTGCATGCGCCGCGTCGTCGACGAAACATGAACGGCCGCGTCCGGGATGACGCCAGCCCGGGCGGCCACGTACGAAGGATTACGCGCAGCGAGAAATATAAAAGCGCGCGCAGCTACCCTTTATTATGGGGTAGTCGCTGAACAACCGCGCAGCACTCGCACTGTGGCCAATTGCGGGAGCCACTTGCGGGAAAGTAATAATCGTCCACAATCACCGCCAGCTTTGTGGCCCCCTTAACGGTGTCCGCTGACCTGCTACCACGCCATGGATCAGCCGCGGATCATGGAGCCTCAGATGGGCGACAAACGACTCAATCATATGGAGTCCTTCCGCGTGGAAGTGGACGGCGCAGAGAGCAACGCCGGCGACGGGGAGAGCAGCGCCGGCCAGGTAGCAGCCAGAAATGATAATCCGGACAGGCTTCTGAGCCGCGCCCGCCGCCCGCCGCCTGGACAGCGCCTGCGCGTCCTGGCTGGCCTAGGGAGCCAACAGCCGATGTCGTTAGGATCTAGACTTCGAATCCGGGGGGTGGGTGGTGTTGGGGGGGGGGGGGGGGGGGGGGGACGGGGCGTGCTGCGGAAGCTTTCTAAACTTTTTTCGCCTTGTCTTTTCGCAACGTCGCTACCTGGTGGTATTCCTTACCTCGAGGCGCAGGGGCCTGGCTGGGTATGGTCACAGGGGTCCGTCTTTACGGGTAATGCTGGCATATCACAAAACCTTGTCGTCGCTGGTGCTTCCTAGAGCACTCATCCCCCCCCCTCCCCCCCCCCCCCCCTCCTCCCCGACCTCCCTTTTCCCGTCCCTGTGGCCTGGCATGAGACGGCAGCAGCAGCATGACGAGGCCTCCCGCGCGGGTCTCATACCACACGACGCTGAGTCGCCCAGAGACGGCGGCGAGGCGCCCGCAGCGGAGGGGCCCAACCGATTCGGGGAGGAGCACCTGACGCACGGCATGGAGCGCGGGATGGGGGACATGCAGCAGTGCGTGGAAGGCGACGCCGAGGACGGCCGCAACTGCTGCCAGCGCAACTTCACGCTGCGCACGTGGCTCAAGGTGCGCCACCCGCCTCTTCTGGCCTGCCTTACCAGTACAGTATCATCACCCCTGTAATGATGACACGAGGTGGGGTCATTATAGGGGGTTGATTCTGGAGGCGGTGTCACTGTAGCATATATATAATGTAAACAAATAAGTATATATACATACATAAGTATATATATATGTTTATGTTTATATATATACACACACACACATATATATATATATATTATATATGTATAGAGAGAGAGAGAGAGAGAGAGAGAGAGAGAGAGAGAAGGCGGGGGGGGGGGGGGGGGTGGGGGGGGGTTCAGCATGTGAATTTGCAAGTCTTTCATTGTAATGGGACCGTCCCCCCCCCCCCCCCCCCCCCCGGGTGGCGGCGCAGATACTGGCGTTTGCGGTGTACATCGGCGTCGTTCTGGTGCTGGTGCTGGTGGTGCGCGTGCAGGACCGCATCGCAGAGCTGGAGCAGTTTGGGCGCGAGAACCAGGTGCTGGGCGGCCTGCTCATCATCGTCGTGTACGCCACGACCGTGGGTGCGTGCGCTACCTGCCGCGCTACCTGCCCCCCCCCCCCCCCCCCCCCCCACCTTCCTTCGCGGAGTTGCGGCACACGTGGCTGCCCACTCCCATGGGAAACGACAAGTAGCGGCCACTGGGAACCCGAGAAGTAGAGGCATGGACAGGTGCGGGCAGTGAGAGTTTGGGGGGGGCTTCGAGGGGGGGGGGGGGGGGGGGAGGGGGGGGAGGGGGGACGTGTGGGCGCGTGGGCTCCTGCGTGCGCACGAGTGGCGCGGCCACTGCTGCACAAGGCGACCAATGAGGCTGAGAATGAGCAGACCAGGGGCACCTTGCGGGTGGGCAGGCGAGGGGTGGCGTGTTTGCTTGTCTCTAGGGGGGCGGCAGGGAATGAGAGAGGGCGGGGGGGTGGGGGCTGAGATGGAACGCCCGGGCTAAGATTCACATTGACACTGTGGCGGTAGTCCACCCGCCGGCTGCCGGAAGAGGGGACCGGGGGTCAGCAGGGTGCAAAGCGCGCGAAAACGCTGGTAAAGTCGGTGCTGACATGCCCCACCCCCCCTGGGAATCAAACTACACCTGCGTAAGCATATCAGAGCAAACATGTGTTTTTATATTTCGAAATATAAAGATGTGTGTGTGTGTGTGTGTGTGTGTGTGTGTGAGCGGCTCCTCCTTGGGTGGGGCCGGCTGAAGGACATGGAGCCCCAGTCACGATTAGGATATCATGAGCCCAACTTACGGCTCAGCAGCCCATACGGCCCCAAACAGTAGAGCAGGAGAGAGGAGGCGGGGAGAGTGTGTATACACATCTATTCGCTAGGGCACGCGCTCAGTAGATACCACTTCTGGGTAGCGGCAGCTGACACGTAGTTGGACCCTCCCCCCCCCCCCCCCCGCCCCCCTCCCGCCCCCCGACCCGGCCCGCCACCTCGCCGCAGTCTTCTACATCCCGGGCTCGGTGCTCACCATCGTGACGGCGGGCCTGCTGTTCAACTTCTGGCTGGCGGTCTTCCTCATCTGGGTGTCCGCCAACATCGCGCAGACCATCGCCTTCCTGGCGGCCAGGTGGGCGCGCGCCCGGGGGGGGCTCCCTCCCTGCCTGATTGACGGGGGGCGGGAAAGCGGGGAGGGGGGAAAGGTGGGGGGAGTGGCGCAGCTCAACCCGGTGGCCCGGCCTCCGCGCCGCAGGTACCTGCTGCAGGAGAGCGTGCTGGGCATGGCGTCGCGCTTCCGGCTGTGGAAGGCCCTGGAGGACGCGGTCACGGAGCAGGGTGCGCCGCTGCTCTCCCCCCACTGCCACGCCGGGAGAGGAAGGCGGGCGGGCGAAGGATATGAGATACCCACCGGGACTGGGGGAAGGGCCGCGCGGTGGGCTCGAGCTATGAGCGGGCGGAGAGGGGGGGACAAGGAGCGGGGGCTACCGCCGGACGCTGGGCCTAGGCTCGGGGTAGTGGGCCCTCCATGGAGCTTCCTTGGGCACGGTTGACGTCTCTGTCTGAGAGGCTGGAATGGCTGATTGCGGCTGCGCCCCCAGGACCGCATGCCGTCAGAGAGGACGGGGGAAGGGGGGCTGCGGGGAGGGGGGAGGGGGGCGTCCTGGGATGTGTGCCTTACAGGACAAATGACGGGCAGGAACCACGAGGGGGAAGGGGGAGAGGAGGGAGGTGCCTGGTTGCTAAGTCTACATGTAGGTCTTGGGTCGCATTTAGGGCTAGCGCTATAACCGCTGCTGGCCTTGGAGCGGTGGTGGTGATTGCCCCCCCCCCCACCCCCCTCCTCCTCCCTCTCCCGGCACCACCCTGCCAGGCTTTGTGGTCACGCTGCTGTGCCGCGCGCCCGGGATGCCGTACAACACCATAAACTACGTGATGGGCGTCACGGAGGTCAAGGTCTGCTCCCCCCCCCCTTCCCGCCTTACTTTACCTTGCCCACCCTTTTGGCACCCCCTCTTCCCCCTAACAATGCACACAGCCACTCAACCAATCTGCCAGCCCTTGCACTAAGGCACCCATCCCGTCACGGGTCGCATGCCCTCCCTCCTCCCCTCCCCCTCCCCCCCACCCGTCCTCTTGGCCCCAACACATCCCAACATGGGCACATACGCACCCATCAACCATCAGCCTCACTCGTTGCCCGCTCCTTCACCCTATGAACACATGGCGAAGGGGATTTTGTTTTTCAATTGACATTCTACAACTGCATCAAGCCATTTCTGTTGACACGCTGTTACCCAGCATCAGGGAAGGGCCCGCCCCTGACCGAGCAGCATTATAGGGTCCACTTCAAACAGTGCATAGGGCGGCCCTCTTTAGGCCAGCGTAACCATGTTGCAATACATGTACTCGCAACACCGGTATTGTTGCGCGACACGTGCGTCGTACGGGGGATTGTTACGCGCGCACAAGGGCGCCAGCCTGTACGCGCTAGCCCGGCCGCGGAAACCCGTGCTCACGCGACCGCTGCATGGGCTCATGTTCCCGCCGGCTGTGCCCCCGGAAGTTGCAGCCTGCCCTATAGCGCTGCGCTCCACCGGCATCTAGTCATCCAAACAATGAATCTAGGCAGCGTATGAATGCGCTCACGTACAACCCCCCCACAAAAGTCTTGCCCCCCCCAAATCACACAACACGCGGGAATTCACCGTTCCGGGTATACGGCAACAGTATCGGGTGCCATTCAACCAACCTCGGCCGTCGCGCTGCTGAGATCAGCCGCCGCCTTGAGCTGCCGCCAGCGGTTCCCCGGACGCCTCGGGGGGTCGGAGGTGATGAAGGCGGGGGAAACACCCCCCGGCACCGCTGGCCATATGCTCGTTGATCTTTTACCATGGCACAGGGGATGAAAGCGAGAGATGCCCTTGGCGGGTGGGAGGGGTGAAGGGGATGGGGCATGGGGGTGGTTGGACCGCGCGCTGCTGGTGGCGCTCGCCTTGCCCACAAGCAGGTTCATGCATGGGAAGCGGCGGCTACCCCGGCTGACTGCTGTCTGCCTGCTGCGCGGGCCGCCCGCCAGTTCTGGGTGTACACCGCGGCGTCCGCGATCGGCGTGGTGCCCAAGACGGTCCTCTACATCTTCTTCGGCGAGACCCTGGGCGACGCCATCCGCATCTTCTCCGGCGCCCAGGAGGACATCAGCACAGGTGGCTCGAATGGGGGTGGCGGGTGTGGCGGTGGTGGTGGTGCCGGGGGGGGGGGGGGGGGGGGTCCATGTTCCTTCGTGGCAATGCGATACGGACACCGACGCAGTCACCTTCGAACCCCTTATCATAAGTTAGCCTCAAATTGGGCTTGCATGCAACCTATAAGACTTTTCTTTTATAAGAGCATTCTCTATAGCTTTGTCTGCATGTGACCTCTGGCAGGTAGGGCAGTGTTCGTATTGACAATGCTTTTATTTCCGTGTCGGCGCATGGAGGAAGAGAGAGAGAAACCTTACATGGAGTTGTAGGTGGCTGAAGGGCATCATGGCATCCTCAATGGGGTATACCGCTATAGCCCTGCTCGTCGCTCATATAAATATATAAATACAAAATATATACATATATATATATATATATGCATATATACGTATGTATATATATACATAACTGGGAAAGAGAGACAGGCACAAAGAGCAGTAGCTGATAAAGCCCCTCCCCCCCTTCCCCCCCCAGCCGATACCAGTAACCCCACCATCACGATGCGGCCACAAGTAGAGGGATATAATCCAAGTGGCCCTCGATGCCAATATCCGACCATCTGGCTGGGCTCGACTAGGCACTGTAAGATGTTTCTGGGCGGCTTACCCATGCGGCATTAACGAATCGTTCATAGTGGAACGTGCGGCATTAGGAGCTGCTCGTCGCCCGGGTTTCCCCGCAACGTGAACACGCCGGCTCACTACAGTGACGCGTCGCTCCTAGGTGGTCCGCGCTCGGTGGTCCGGCGGGCGCCGGAAGCCGTTTTCTTTGCGCACCACAGATTGACGCGGAGAGAACTGGTTGGCCCCTAGGAGATTACAGGGACTCCGTGAGAATACCAGGAGTCGTGGAAAAGAGAGACGTGGCCGGGGAAGTAGTGGGGGGGGAGGGACGCCGGCCTGCGCTGCGCGACGGGCTGATGGCGGCTGCGGTGCGCGGTGCCCCTGGTCGCAGGGGACAAGGTCCGGCTGGGCGTCAGCCTGGGGCTCGCGGTGCTGTGCTTTGTGCTCGTGGTGGTGGTCATGCAGTGGGCGCTGCGCCGCAAGCTGCGCGAGATCCGGCAGCGCGAGCAGGCCGACGCGGAGGCTCCCGACCCAGGTGGGCCAAATTAGCGGGCTAAAAGGGTGGGAGTCCCTGGGGGGTGACCGGCGTTCGCGACCTAGAGCCGTATTCGAATCGATTCTAGAATCGTGTAGGGTTGGTTGATCGGGCAGAGTTGTTCGTCCTGCCGATCCACCTTGCGGACCGTCCCCCTGTATACGGCGCTGCGTATCTTCCGCCCCGCTACGCGCCGCGCCCTTTAGACGTTTGCGACACCACGCGCGCGCACACCCCGACGAGCGACGCCCCCTGCGCTGTACCGTGCCTTCAGTTTCATTTCACATCGGAGGCCTGGGACACGCCTCTGTGGTTGTATGTCCTGTGGGTATCAGTCATGAGCAATGCCTTTGCCGGCCGCTCTTGCGCTCGCGGGTGCCGATGTGCGGTGGGTGCTTGGTGCTTGACAGAGGCAGCGGACTGAGTAGTCGTCGCTGTACGGCAACTGCGCAGGCGAGCCGCAGGAGGGCTCCAGCGGCGACGGGGAGCCCAGCACGCCCGGCACGCCCGCCTTGGAGGACCTCAAGGCCGACTCGCCCGCGCACGCAGTGCCCGCCGCGTCCCTCTCTCAACCCCACACGCACGACACGCCCGCCGCCCGCGCAGCCGTGGCGGTGTGACCGACGCCCCCCCCCCCCCCCCCCCACCCCGGCAGCTCCCCGCCGTTGTGTTTAGACAGGTATTTTTTTTCGCTGGATGTCGCCATGTGCTGTACATATGTCAGAAGATGCACATATGTCCTTATTCGCTTCCTTGATGGAGAAAGAGTTACGACCAATGTGTAATGACCCGCCAAAGAGCAGCGCATGCGCCCGCGGCGTCCCTGTCTCACCCCCGACACTCGCACGCCGCCCTCGCAGCGGCGGAAGTGTGATGCCCCTCCGCCCTCCCCTCCTCCCCTCGGCCATCTTGTAACCCTGATCTAGGGCAGCTCCCCGCCGATCTGTTTAGACATGCCGTATTTTGCTGGATGTCGCCCTGTATAGCCGCAACAGTGCGCCCCCCCCCCCCCCCCCCCCCTGCACACACACACATCTCCACCCTCCTCTCGTCAGATCCCAGCCCGAGTGAATGCACGTACCTGTAGGCATGCTGGTTGGCCCGCCGGTCGTCATCTTGTATCGCGCATCCAGCATCGTGGCGTACATATACTTTTCCACAAAATTTTAGCCCTACACGAATCTGCATGCTGTGTGCGCATCGCTGCGCACTAGCATATAGCCAAATCCACGTGTAGTCTTTTTACTTATACCGAAGCTTAGCTTCCATGACCTTGGGTGCAGCGCACCCTCCGAAACGTCGCGCTGATGCACCATTTTCTGTAGTGCTCTTCTTCCGCTCACAGTGAAAAAACTGCCACTTCTCAACAGAAAATTGCACAATGCGATTACACGCGTTTCAGCTTCATGGGGCTGCGCATGCCCCCAAGCTCTTGCGCCCGGATAATATGGTAGTAAATGAATAATTTGTGGGAGTGTCGTGCCATTTGGGTGATGACTTGGCATCGCAGCCGTGCACGCGCCACTACCCCTACAGTTTTGTCAGTGCTCGAAAGGGCCTGAAATTGCAGTCCATTGGTAGAATCAATAACCCGCGGCGCGCTGTATGTCCCAAGCTTCACCATGTGGACAGCCCATATCAAAGTCCTTCCGATGCACTGCTGCCACGACGCAGCGCGGGAGGTGTGGGAGGAAAGATAGGCACCGTGCCAAAGCACCGATTACTGCGAAATCGGAGAAATTTCTACGCAGTGCGAGCAAAAAAATGCCTGCAAATTTGGGGAAACGCTACATTAAAGAGTTGTTTGTTTACTTGAGACCTCTAGTTAGTGGGCTCCAGTCTGAGGCACTATGGGTTGCACCCAGGTGCCCGTTACGATGCCTAACATTGGGCTCCAAAGTTTGAAATCATATTTTTATTGCGCTCGCAGACCCCTTTAACGTCAGCAAATGGCAATTCTGAGCGTGAAAATCCGGGCAATCCCCTGACTCCTATTAAAGCGCTTTTGCCACGCGTTATCCGACGCGACCCCGTACGCCTCAATCCGACACCATTTCACGAAGATATGCCTCGTGGCACACCTCCCAAAACTGCAATAACATCGGTTTTTCTCCTGGCTGACACTGAAGGCGCTCAGATTCATGTACGCTCTCGCAGGGAGAGTCGGTTTTACTCAATACTAAACACGGAATGGTCGCATGACACCGCTATGTCGGCGAATTTGGAAGACAATCGCAACTTTACTTGACAAAACCGTTACTTCTATGCTTCGAACTCGCTTACAATGCTAAAAGTGGCGGGGCATTGTTGCGGCTGTTCTACTACTTTATCACACCCCTCTCCGCGCCATAATAACCGACATTAAGCAATTAAGACGATGCACCCAGTGGCTATTGAGTGCACCTGCGGTTGGTTGAATGGCATCCAATACTGTTGCCGTATCCCTGCGCAACGCTGACTTCCCGCGTACTGTGTGATTTTGGGGGGGGGGGGGGGGGGGGCAAGACTTTTTTGGGGGGGTGTACTTGAGCGCATTCATACGCTGCCTAGATTCATTGTACATGCTCTGCAACGTGGATACGCGGACCTACAAAAGCCCCACCCTGCGCACTGTTTAAAGTGTTCCCTATGCGGATCGGTCAGACGCGGGCCCTTCCCTGATGTTGGGTAACAACAGCGTGTCAGGAGAAAGAGCTTGATGCAGTTGCAACAGAATGTCAATTGGAAAAGAAACCCTTCGCCATGTGTTCATAGGGTGAAGGAGCGGGCAGCAGGTGGGCTGATGGTTTATTATGGGTGCGTATGTCTATGTTGGGATGTGTTTAGGCCAAGATGGTGGGTGGGCCGGGGGGGGTGGGGGGGCGTGAGACCCGTGACAGGACGGTGTTTACTGTGGCCCCTATGCTGGTCGGTCAGACGCGGGCCGGTCCCTGACGCTGGGTAAAGACAGCAGCGTGTCAAGAGAAAGAGCTTGATGCAGTTGCAACAGAATGTCACTTTCAATTGTTTGGATGTAGATAGTGGTATAACGGCTGCCATGTCGTAGGCCATCCACTGCGCCGCGCGTGCCGAGACCTCGTTGGCTTTGACAGATCCAGCCCTGTTGATGGCCAGCCCCCAGCGCGCCGGCATGTCTGTGGTGCGATGCGCATGCGTACCTGCAAAGTACCGATGCTGACACCTGGCGAGACTGACGGCGCTCCACCGCTGCGCCGGCCATTGATCCGCTGCTCGTGCCCTTTGCTTGAAAGTGCTCCGGATGCCAATGCCATTAAACAGCAGGCTGCAACATAGGAACGGCCTGCGTTACCCCTCCCCCTCCTAGAGCTGCTGTCTCCTTGTGGGGAGCGATGTGTGTGGGCAATGATCGTGCGCCACGTTCGGCAGGTGAAAGCACTACATTGGCTGCGCCCACATGCAGCAGGTTGACTACCGCTACGGTAGGCCAACCTTGGCCCCCCAGAGGCGGCACCGCGGCGCGGGCGCTCTACAGCTCGCAGGCCTGGGACGGCGTGGGCTTACGAGGTGGAGGCAACGAGCGCGCCGCGCGGGAGGGACGACGGCAGCTGCGTGGTGATGAGCGCCTGCAGGGGCGGCAGCGGCCGGGAGGCATCTACCATCTCCCCGTGCGTCTGCCGCGCGCTCTCCAGCAGCTTGTCGTTGAGCAGCGCCTGCCGGGCGCCGCCGCAATCAGCCCCCCAGCACTTCCTCCACCATGCTCGCAACACCGGGACAACCTCCATCCGACCCCCTGGCTCCGCATGCCTCATCTTTGCGCGGCACGGGCAGAAATCACCCATCCGGGGGCATCGCTATGATCAGGTGCTGACGGGCGAGCGCACCTTGTATCGGCACGTCATGCTGTCCACGCCAGTGGTGCCGTACCGCAGGTGCACCGGCAGCCAGGCCTCCGAGGCTGCGAGGTCCGCCTCGGCCGCCTTCTGCAGGGCCGCAGGTGCGAGCGGTACACTAGTCAACGCCAAGCGCGGGTGACACATGTCGAGTAGGGAGCAGGAAAGACGATAGCCACGCCGTAATTATCCGGCCAGCGCATCACAGCGGTCCGCTGCATGCGTCTGCGGGTGCCAAACGCCTACAAAGCAAGTAGTTCCAGGTTAGGGAAAGTCGTAAAGCATAGCGGGCAGCTCGGAGCACCGTTTTGCTCGGGGTTTGTGCGCGAGGGCACACAAAAAACCTAGTTTACGCTTTCTATGGTAAGGCTCAAATCGGGCTGGCTCGCATGCAAGCGATAAGAACAGAACAGTCGCTTTAGCTCCGCCATAGATTCATCTACATTTGACCTCTGACAGGTAGCGCCAGGTTCTAATTCGCAGTGTTCCTATTAATACCCCCCGGGAGACGTACTGCTGCCCCCCCCCCCACACACCACCACCACCTTGCCCCCCCCCCCCCCCTAGACGAACCATTGGAAGGTCCTCAAGCGCAGTTGGTCCTATCCCACTTGCGCGGCCAATGGCGAGCTCTCAACAGCGACATGACTCAACAGAGAGCATCGAAGTGCCCCTTGATTCCCGGGCAGCCGCACTTCTCTCAGGTGAACCCGCAGCGGACAAGGAGGCCGAGAGATCACGGGCCGAGTGAGCCCCAGGCGATGTCGGCGGGGGCAAGAGTGGGCGGGGGGGCAGGTCGGTGAGCTACCTGCAGCTCCTCCACCTCCTGCATGCTCCACTCCACCTCCTCCCCCGCCTGCCCCGACGCGGGGTCCACCTCCCGCGGGGAGCCCAGCACCCGGCACACCGCCAGCATGTAGTTCATGCGCCAGCCGTGCAGCGCCCCGCCCGCCTCGCCGCACGCGCGCAGGCCGCGCTTGAGGATGACGCCCGCGTGACGGATCTGGTTGAGGTTCATCGCCAGCTCGGCGAACTTGAGGTACCCGTGAGGGTTGTCCGGGCACAACTGCCACGCGCACACGGGCAGCGCGGAGCGCTCAGGAGTGACCAAGCCTAATGAAGACACTCAGCGTGCCGGTGCGTCAAGGAACAGGCGCGGGGAGTGGCTGCTACGGCGGAGGCAGCATGGGGCGGGGGCTTCGTGACACACGCGCGCTCACCTTGATCATGTTGGAGTAGTCCTGCAGCGCCTTGACCATGCTCACCTTCTGCTCGTCGCCTTTGCCGAGGACGCTGAGCACCTGCGAGGGCGAGGCCCGGTGAGAAGGCGGAGGCAGGGCAAAGGTGGGGTGGGGGGGGGGGTGGGGGGGGGGGGTTATTAGGGGGGGGACGGCCAAAGCCGCGCGGACCGCACCTGAGCGGACATGCATGACAGGTTGGCCCGGAAGTGGAGCAGCAGCCACGTGATCTCCGCCGCTGAGAGCGGCTGCAAGTTCCAACACGCAAGCGGGCGTCAGCGCCATGAGAAAGCGAGGCTTCGTGACCCCGCTGCGCATAGGACCTGAGGGCCGGAGCAGCAGCGGGCGCAGGTTCGAGTAGGGGGGTGGTGGGAGTCCCACCTGCACCCCCTCCACCTGCAGGTCGATGTCCTTGAGCTCCTTGTCGAATGTGGCCTGCTGCTCCGGCGTCCGCACCTGCCGTCGCCCGGGAGATGGAGTGCTCAGTGACAACGTGGGAGGCCAAGGGAGGGGAGGGGGGGAGCAAGGACAGCGCAGCAAGGCGGGCCAGGGCGGGTTTTAGGGCGGGGGCGCGTACGCTGTTGAGCGCCAGCGCGAGGAACACCGCGGCGACCTGCTCCGGCGAGGACTCCGCGTCCTCCTGGGGCACGTTCTGGTACACGAGGCAGCTGAAGATGGCCGCGCAGGTGGCGCGCGTGAGCTCGTCCGCGTTGTCGCACACAGTGTCCTCATAGATGACCTGCGGCAAGCAACGCCCACGCCGCGTACATCAGCCGCTGAGGCATGGCTTCACCCCCCAGACCGTGCCATGCACAGCTCACACCATCAACCGCGGTTCATATCAAGCGCATGTGGGTTGGAGTCTCAGGGTCTGCATGGCGGAGGCCGCAGGGTGGCTCACTGAAGGCACGCCAAACTCGGGGCCCGCAGCGCCCGGCGTGACGAAGGGTGCAACAAAGCCGGCGTCGATCATGAGCTGTGCGGGCAGCGGAACAAAGCGTCAGTTCAGCCGCTCCCCTTGCTGCACTATCGCGCCATCACCGCGCCCATGACGCCGCGTTGCGCCCGCCTGGAGTAGACCGATGTTGTGTCACCATTGTCGCCAGTGAAGCTGCCCCGGGAAGGGGGGATATGTGCTCACGTCGTCCCCCATGGAGTGGGCCATCCAGTCCGCCGCCGATAGGGCGTTATAGTAGGCCTTCAGGAAGCGGCACAGGCTGCGGGTCTGGTCCTCCAGCGTCTCCGTCGCCACGTCGCGCGCCGGGCCGCCCACGTACGTGAAGAGCGCCTTCTGCAGCTGGCGGGCCTCCAGCAGCTTCTGGCACGAGAAGGGCTTGCTCTGCGCGCAGCCACACCGAGGGGCGAAATAGCTTTTGCGCGTTAATGTGGGCTGAATGGGTGAGCCTGCGTGCACGGCACGCTGTCGAATTGGACACGGCCTATTCGACAGGCGCAGGCTGCCCGTTCGAAGGATGCAATCTACCATTCTCCTCAAGCACGGCCACTGGTGGCTGATGTGTGGGAAAGCAAGAGTGTCAGCTTCAAGGACACCCGCAAGGGCCCCCTTCGCAGCTCGCGCGCACCCCGTCCGCGCCCGCAGGAACGGCAAGCAACATAGCGAGCTCCTGTTCCGCGTCCACGTTCAACGCGGCGCTCAGCTGCTCGTTCATCCCAGCAGCCAGGGAAAGGCTGGCGACGCCACCGCCTCCGCCGCCACCACCACTACCGCCGCCGCCGCGCCCTCCCCGCTTCTTGCCCATCTCGACGTGACGACAGCAGTTCCGAAACTGTGGGGAAGACGGCGCCGGAGGCAGAGCGGGCGATTGAATACTTCGTCGTCGGCTTGTCGGCGGGCGCCTGCTGGCTGCTACCACACTGAAAGCACGCTTCCCCCCGGCCCGCGAAGCGCCGCCAACTGCTTTGAGAGCAGCTGATAGCGCAGCAGGCTCGCCTCATCCGACGATGTCCTCTGTGGTAATGTACTTGCCGCCATGAAGATCGGATGCACAGCTATATGAGGATTGTCCAGGCTGGCGACACGTGGCGTTGTCTTTGCGACGAGTTCCGAATCTGCGCATCAGCAATTCAGCATGCTGCTACACGCCGACTACCGCGGTCCAGATGAGAATTATTCGTTCATTATTCTGGTATGGGGATTTACGGATTTAGGGCTCTAGGGTTTTAGGTAGGCCCTAAAGCCCTACGGACCTATAAAACCCGCTTCACAACCTAAATGACCCTAGACACACCCGATAAGACCCTAAAATCACGGGCAGGACACCTGCGGCATAAACAAGGAGCAGCGCGGATCGAGGCTGCTGACGACAGCATCACAGCTGGGCGCGAGTGGGCGGGAGGCGACTAGGCGAGGAGTGTCGACGTCTCACGCTTTCTCACAATCCACCCAAGGCAAGATAGTGGCAGAGGACGAGCGTGGCCTAGAGCGACGCGATCGCCATACGGACTCCGCCTGCGAGCGCTTCACTGCCTCGTGTAGCGTTGTGCAGGCTCTTCCTCAGACATCGTGGCAGAACTTGTGGCGGAGGCGCAGGCGTCAATCTGTTTCGGAGCCCTGCACGAGGTGCGTGCGCGCCTGCCCCGCGCGGTAGGCTGCGGTGTCTTCCACCAACGAGGTGCCCGCACTCACCGCTCGGGTGCCTGGAGCACGCAGGCAAGGGGTGGTCGATGGGACACAGGGGTGAGGGGCTGAAGCAAGCTGAGTGCTGCGGTCAGGTAGCGCAAACCAGGAGGAGCTTCTCGCCATTGCGGGCGCCGGGCCAGCGCCAGGAGTAGCCTGCCCCTGCAAGCGCCTGTTGTGCCGGCGGGCTGGGGTGCTCAGCAGTCTCCCCAGCTAGATCCTCTCCTCCACAGTGGCGGGCAATAATCGGGTGTGAGCCCCAGCTTCCTAGCTGAGCAGCCAGTACGCTGCCCATCGGCATGCCGGCCAGTGTTGTAACCCCCCCCCCCCCCCCCCCCCCCCCTTTAGTCCTTGTGACACATCCCGCTCCCCTCCTGGACACCCCCACTAAGTGTTGGACTGCGTGCGCATTCCCTCAGGTGTCCTCACCCCGACATCCTCCACCAATCCTGCGCTGCGATAGGTAGAACGCGCATCGACGCCGCTTGGCGATTGTCTAGAGAACAACGCCGCTGGACGCGAGGAGGGAGCTCACCATGGACATGATACGCATCGAGCCGTGAGCACCCCCCCCCCCCCCCAACACACACACACACACACACACACACACACACACACACACACACACACACACACACACACACATATAATAGTACACACTTGGGGTGGACTGGCTGCGCAGCCGTGTCTACCGGTGCCTTCTGACCGGGAGAGGGGCTCGCTGCTGCAGGGAGGAGCGGCTGATAGACAAGGAGGGGGTTTTGGGGCGGGACACCACCTCTGTGTTCCCCTCGGAGTCAAAGAAGGGCATGGTGGGGCTGGACGCGGAGGCCACCAAGGAGGCGCTGGGAGCCGTGAAGTTTGTGACGGAGCAGGAGGTGTGCGGGGCGCCCCCACCCCGCTGCCGGTTGCGAGCTACCTGCACGGGGCGGCCGCTCTTAGCTACTCGTCTGACGCCCCTCGGCACATGCGTGGCCGCGCAGCTGGTAGAGATCAAGGCGCAGCGGGGTGAGCGGCCGGAGGATGGCACCATGACGGTGGACAAGACGCTGGCGGAGATCCTGGCGGAGAACAAGGAGGCCAAGGAGGAGAAGTTCCAGGAGGTGTGGAAGAGCATGAAAGTCGGTGGGTGCCCCCCCCCCTTTCCCCTCCGCCGCAGTGGCCGTTTCATGCATGCTGCCGCACGCAATAGGGTAATACCACAGCATGCGATGTGGTGATGCATCCCTCCCCCCCCCCCCCCCCCCCGCTCTCCTCTCAGGGAAAAACAGGCCGATGGATGAGGATGAGATGCAGTTTCTGGATAGCGTGTACAAGTCCGAGACCGCACGGGAGAACGCCAAGCGGCAGGAGGAGGAGAAGGAGCTGGCGGCGTTCCAACTGGTAGGGGGAGGGCGATGGAGGCGGGAGGGGGGGGGGGGGCCTGTGTACCCCGGTCGAGTGGCTAGGCCCATGGGTGCGCGCCGTGGGCTCAGTCTGTGGCGCCGCGGACTCCTGACAGGCCCGGCTGGAGGCGCAGAATAAAGACGCGGACGAGCAGGTTGTGCAGGCGGCAAAGAAGCCAGCGGCAAAGCCGGCACCCAAAAAGGTGGGTGGGTAGGTGGGGTGATCATGATGCCAGCATGAGCATGAGCGCATGCCGCTCCTCTGCCTGCCTCCCCATCCCATCCCATCCACTACCTACTCTCTCTCCCCCCCCCCATCTCACTCCCTCACACACACACGCACACACACACACACACACACACACACACACACACACACACACACACACACACACACTGCGAGGCGCCAAGGTATAGGTCACCCTCCTGCCTGATATCTCATGAAGAGGCGGGTGGGCCGCTGCGCGACAGGAAGCGAAGAAGCCGCTCATCCGGGCGGTCATCAAGCCAAAGAAGGCCAACGGTGACCCCCATAGCGCGGGACCAAGCGAGAAGCGCCAGAAGGTGGAGGCGGCGGCGGAGGAAGGGGGCGGTGGGTGCCCCACCCGGCACCCTCAGGCACCCGCAATAACACCTCTCACAACCCCCCCCCCCCCCCCCCCCCCCGCCACGCCAGCCTCTCTTTCTCACTGTTGCGGGGAGAGGGCTGCGGGCGCACAGAGCTCTGCCTGAGAGTCTGAAGAGAGGGCAGGTTTCACGTTAGGGTGATGAGTTTCTAGGGTCTAAGGCGGAGAGGGTTTATGAGCAAGGGTCTCGCAAGGCCGGGGCCCGGCAGGCAGGCGATGCTCACGATTCCCCGTGATGTGCGCCACGCAGGCGGGCTGGCGGGGCTGGCAGGCTACGGGAGCGACAGCGACAGCGACAGCGACTGACGCGGCTGGTCCCATTGCGGGGGCGCCCCTTCGCTTGTGGTAACGGTGCTTTTAAAAACCGGAGCCAGCCGGCACATGCACATAGAGCGCTGCGCCCGCGTGGGTGGGTGCATGGGAGGGCACTGCGTGAACGGGGCAAGCAGTCTCCTCCGGACAGATGTTGCCGCTGCCACGGATGGAGGCATGCCCCCCTTGTGCGCCCCCTACCAAAGAGACCACTTCACGGAGTGATTCTCGCGTCGTTGGAAATTGACACAATGATTGGCTGCTGCTGAGGGCGGGGCGCCTGGGACGGGATGCCGCAGGAGGTCAGTTGAGCAGCGGTGTTGCTGGGCGGGGCGGTACAGGGTGACAGCAGAGAGGGGGGGGGGGGGGAGCATGCAGCAGGGTCGGGGAACATATATCGCCGACACATGTATGGGCGGCCGTATGTATAGCCGACAGGGACTAGCTAGGATGGGCGTGTGAAATGGCTCACCTTGGAGGCGAAAAGGCCGTAGAGTATCATGCCAAAGACTGCCACGCTGGCGCCGCCCACCTGCTTCACCGTGTACGGGTCCTTCAGGATGACCCAGCCCCCGAGCAGCACGAGCACTGTCTTCATGTGCCCCAGCACCTGCGCAAACCAACGAGCGTGAGCACGCGCTCCAATACCCCTGGAACCAGACAACTCGCCGGGTAGCCACGGCGCACAGGCGGCCGCACCTGGAAGGTGACCGCGGAGAAGCGCCCCAGGCAGAAGAACTGCGAAACGTTCACGAGGACGGCCGTGAGGCAAGAGGCCGCCAGGAAGCCCAGCGCCGGCACGTTGTACTCGTACTCGTGGACCCAGACGCCGGAGATCAGCTTGTCGAGGAAGGGGCCGACCAGCAGCAGCATTATCCCCTGGGGCGGGAGTGGACAACGTCAGCAGACGGTTGCGCAGAAAGGGGGATGGCAGCCCGGTAGTAGGAGGGGGAGGGGAGGGGGGCACCTGCAGGGGCGCGGACTTTGCCAGCAAGTCGTGGGAGCTGATGCGAAACTTGCGCTGCAAGGAGCCGCAGAAAATCTGCTGCAGCGCGCTGCTCACCACCGACACGGCCGCCCACATGAGACCCACGTGGTTCACCTCCACGTCAGTGACCGTGCTGCGAGCGCGCGCACAGTGGGATCAGACGCCCTGCCCACTAAGAGATAGGAGCTGCGCTGCCACCGCATTGGCAATATGCATGGGCAGTGAGCCACTCACACGACGCCCACGCCAAAGAGCACCACCGCCATGGCCAGCAGCATGGGGACGGTGAAGGTCGCGCTGCGGAAGACGATCATCTCCAGAAAGCACGTGGTGGGGATGATCAGCAGCTTGGCCACCTGCGCCAGCCGCATTGCCTGAGCTTGTAGAGGGGGGGGGGGGGGGGGGGGGGGCGGAGGCCCAGGGCAGGGCGAAGGGAGGGCGGGGCGGGAGGGGGCCCGGGCCGGGCGAGGGAAGGGGCGGACCTGGTACGTGCCGACTGCGTTGATCATGAGGCTCACGTTGAGGCTGACGATGGAGGTGCTGGCGGTCAGAACAAACAGGAGGAGCTCTGTCGGCGGCAGCGGGACAGCGCGCCAAATGACTCAACGCAGTGAAGATGGTCGCTAAGATGCGGGGCCCGCAGGTGGGCATGGGAGCGGGCTGCCCTCCGGAGGGGGGGGGAGAGGGAGGCGCGCACGTGAGGTGGGCATGTTGGATTGCCTGTCCTCTTTTTTGAGAAGCCCAGCGCTCTTCCCGCAGGTCATGGACGCCGAGCATGTGAGGAAGTGGATGGCG
Source organism: Tetraselmis striata (assembly GCA_006384855.1). NCBI lineage: Eukaryota > Viridiplantae > Chlorophyta > Chlorodendrophyceae > Chlorodendrales > Chlorodendraceae > Tetraselmis > Tetraselmis striata. Next base: position 47,059 of record VCJN01000988.1, read on the forward strand.
CTCAGCGTGGTGGCTGTGGCAGGCAGGGGAGCCAGGTTGACGTCAGCCGGGCAGAGTCACACTATTGGAGAGTGCAAAGTGGGGCACGGGGAAGACCATGGCGCCTTTATTCGGCCCCTTCCCGGGGATCGAGGGGAGTAAGCGGCGGCGCCACGCACCAAAGTTGAAGCCGTAATCCTTGATTCCCATCAGCTTCTTGTTGAAGAAGATGATGGCCACCGCAGAGGTGACGTTTAGCAGGAAGGCGCCGGTGTCCTGCACCAGCTTGCGATCCTCCGCGCCCATGGTGGTGTGCGACGCCTGCGTGCCACCACGCGGGCGCGCTGGGGGCTGGGACGGCTGCGGATCCCGTGCTGCGCGGCGCGAGGGGGCGGAACGGCGCGTGGCGGAGATGTTGGCGGACTGATTCGCGGGACGTGAACGCCTTAGCGGGCCTGAGCGGCGATCCGCGCGCGTCGGTCAGGCTGCGCGCGGTAGGGCTCAGCTCTGCAAGTGCAGTCGACAGGCGCACAGCAGCACCTAATCGCCAGCACCTGACACGCCTGCACCTGGTTGCGACGCGGTGTAAGCCTGCCGCAGTTCTTGAGATCGGGGTGTCTGCTGCCACTAAGGCTGCCGATGTGATTCAAGGCGGGAAGTAACAAGCGCACGTCGCGACGGCGATGATCTGTCCCGCCCTTGACATACTTGCTCCCGCCAAAATATTGGGAAGTGCCATTCCAGTACAGGTACAGCATTTAGTTTCTATATTGCTCTATTTAAGATACAGGTACCCGTACCGTAAGCGTCCAGAAGATCGACGGAGATTACTGAGCAGGAAGGAAAATAAAGCCTACCTGTACCCTGGCAAAGCAGAACTATCCCATATAAACTGGTGACGGCGGGTTTAGTCACACGGGGTAGAGTCGGGCAAAGGCGAACTACCTGTATCGCTTAATCCGTACCTGCTTCCCAGGGTGTTTCGATAATTTTTTAACATGTCAGTGCTTTGGTCGCTACTTCCATGTGCGCACTGAAAGCATGATTGATATAACCAGGCGTATAACAGGGGTAACCCCTGATATACTACCTCATTTGTATCTGTTTTACTTGCAATCTTTCACGCTTTCTTTCGGTCCTGCTTTTAGTGCGCACACGTAAATAACAGCAGAACTGATGTAAGAAAAAATCTATATTAACTGCTTATAACTGCTTTTCAGTCACTACAACTGGTTATAATGTCACTATAACTGCTCCTTATAATGGTTATAATGTCATTATAACTGCTCCTTGATGTGCCGCCCTCCACAATAGTCCGCCGCAGCTCCCCAATCCCCCTGACTGCCGGATCCTCCTCCGCGCGACGTATTGCTGGCCGCGACTGGTCAAGTATTTTGATTGCCGACTGGTCGTACAGGTGTCTCCGTATACGTAGCGACGGCGGAGCGACGAGGATGGAGCAGGGTCGTCCGCAAGCAGGGCCGTCCGAGTACCGTACCTGTACCAGTAGCGACTAGCGACTAGTCGCTAATGGTATCGCGCCGCGCCTGTTGCGCATATTATTTCGCGCCGTTTGATTTCGTTACTGTACTATTTATATTAGTATTTCCCGTTCAGCATGAATATATTGAATGGTGATTATATTACTATTAATTAATAGCAGCCGATTTAATGATGATGATATTCATGCCTGCATAAAATATACAATTATTGGGATGATATAATCATGCGTTTACACTGGGTTCTGATTCAGACTCGGACAAGCTCAAGGGCAGCAGGCTGAACCAGAAGAGTGCTTCTTGCTGCCCTGGTGTGACCGACACGCCCAGCACCTAAGGACAGCCTGCCCCATATGCTGGGACAACTATCTGGCAAGGCAACAATGTCAACCTATTCCCACCCCCACATGGTACGGTGCCCCTGAGCAGCCCGAAGCCACAAGATTGTTCCAAACATGGACTGGTGTGGCCTGACTTGGCTTTGCTTGCTCTGTTGCCACTTTTCTACATCTAATTTGCAAAAAAAATTACATGATATATAATGGTATATTATATCAGAAGGGTAATATTAGGAGGATATATAGTATCTACTCCTGATAATATAAGTTTTTAATTAAGTAGAGATATTAATGAGACAATATATGTCACGCTTATAAACATCTCACATGCAGCAGTCGTAATTTACACATGTGCATTGTTAATAATAATCAACAATTATTTAACATACTTACGGGTATGTTTTAATTATACTATAATGGTTGGTTTTGGTAATAATAATAATAATAATAGTTCTGCTACTACATCACTCCAAATAAGTCTCTACACACAAAAATCCGCGCGTATGCCCGCCTTGGTGCCAAAGCCATGGGGCTACGGGGCCATGGGGCCTCGCCTGTTGGTGCATGCAAGCCTCCTACGCTAAGCAGGCAGCCGCTTAGTCCGGTTATCGCACTTGTAACACTATTTTTCGGCAATGGCGAGATTTTCGCAAGGTTTTCGGCAATGGCGTTGTTTGGCACAAGGCAAGAATCACCAAAACACTGACGGTCAACGCACATAGGAGCAACATGTTGGCGGTATAGCTACCGTCCATCGCATTTGCATGCGCGCTCCCGATGGTGGGTGGACATATGCATGGCATGTATGATGCGCAAGTTTGATATCAATCAATGCATGCTACCGTTGGAATGCATGAGGATTTTCCATATGAAAGTGTGCAAATAATGCAGAGAATTCTCCAAAAATTTTCACACCCACAATTTTCCAAGCTGCCAGATGAGCGCCGTTGGCTGCGCCTCGTTGGGTTCAAGTAGTGCACATAAAGTGCGCTCGATTCCACATGGGCATGCTTGTACCACCCGCAACGTGCGTGGGCCAAGTGCGGGCTCGCGCCCATTAACAACAATTTCACGACTAGCGCATGTGTCCGCGCGCATGGGGTATCACATGTCACCCATGACCAAAGGAGAGGAGACGAAATGACGACGGGATTGACGCGACTTGGAGACGCATCCAAGAGGTCATCGCGCCTGGGAGCTTGCGTGGAGTGACACATTACATGCCCTTATCATGCCCCCCCCCACCACCGCCACCACCAGCAATGCGTTGGTTGGCTGACATGCCAGACCGGCATCAGCCAGAGTAGAGGGTATCTTTGACAGGCAATATAATTTCTGAGTTTCATCGGAATGATGTGCTTATAAGCAAAATGGAAAGCCCTGCTTCAGGGATTTTTAGCCCGCTATTCAGATTTACATTTTGATATCACGACAGCATGTTATGAATTTCCGCGCGTGAGTGCAATATTACTTCTCTGCAGTGCGAATAGACAATTTGTGAATGTCGCATGCAGCCCGCTAACTGACCATAGACGCTAAATCATGCGTTGAGAAGCACGAGGTAGGTGGCTTACACATGTATCTCGACTGCCATGGGAGAAAAAGCACTGTTCGTTATGTTCAAACGCTAGCGTGCCGTGCGCTCAAACTGGCCACCAACCCGCTTTTCAAGTTCCGACACATAATGCTATACCGATGTTACCAAATGACGGGTGCAGCGCGCGCACCGCACGCCGTTGTATTGACCCTAGCACACCATGTGCACGCCCTTTATGAGCTTCCCCGCAATATGACCGCAACGGCATATATAGGTTCTGCGTGCGTTTAGCGACTAGAAGCGCCCCAAGCATAATACTCACACCCATAAAAACATGTAGGTAGAGACTTTTGTTGCATGCTAGACTACGCGGAATTGCCGTACAGTTTCATTGGATCCGATCAGAGGGTATCCAATGTATATGTGTTAAGATCCATGTGGACATGGGGTCCATGTGTACATGGAGCGGTCCATGTGGACATGGAGCCTCCATTGACCCATGTCCACATGGCCCCGTACCATGTACACGTGGAGCAATCCGGGTCATATCCGTGTGGACATAGGCCGTCTGTCGGCCCATGTCCACATGGGTCGACCCATGCTAGCATGGAACGTCTGTCGCGCCCCATGTTCAAATGGCCCGCGCTGGGCAAGCCCATCTGCACATGGCCACGACGCACGGTGGCGGGTAAGACGCTGTTCGGGCAGGCGCCGGATCGCGGTTACGACCCGGCCTTTGTACGGGCAGGTGCTGGTTGGCTCTGCGGCGCCCGCCATTCTGCGGACGAGTGCCGTGCCGGCGCGGGAGCTCCGATCGGGCGCCAGGTACAGTCGCTATTAAAACCCCCTGCGGACAGGCCGTGCTCACTCGTCCCCACAGTAGCACTCAATCGCAGCTGCGCAACTCCCCTCTCCGGGACCGCCTGTGCCCGGCTCTGGCCGGCTCTAGTCGATACTATGGCCTTAGGCAATACTGGTGCTTCCGCAGGCGCTGCCGCACAGGAGGATGGGCCGGCCGAAGATCAACCGGAGGTTGAGGCACCATCGGTGGTACAGGCGCTTCGCGACGTCTTCAACAAGAGACTTCGTGAGTATGTGGGGCAACGTCGAGACAACCAGACGTTGCGGACAAAGGCAGAGTACAATGAAGCCATGCCAACCCTCCGTACATTCGAACAAACGATGAGAGAGGTGGGGCCCGCCGACATGCCTTGTTCGCAGGTTGCCCCCCGATATGGGCCACAGACCTCGCGGGTAGGCGGATTCGCGTGTTATCATTGTACAGTCTGACGTTTAGCCGACCCGATCGCGCACCAGCCCGCTCATCCTCTACATAGTACAGTTCCCGACAGTCGACTCTTTTGCCTCGTTGTTTGCGCCTGTAGGCCCGCTGCTGGCGCCGATTCTACGGTACGGCATGCAACTAGGCGGGCACTTGCAGCCGCCGCCTGTACTGCCGCGCCGAGCCGAAATAAATTGGCGCCGCGCCTCTGCCATGTACTGAGCAGGTGTAAAGTGCTCTTCTTGTTGGACTGTCGAGCAGGAATGATCGCGGGCCTGGGCTACAAAGCGCCGCTTCGATATCATGACCTGCGGAGACTCCGACATGCTCATCCAGAGAGGGGACATAAATGTCCCTCTGGAGCAGGTGAAGCTCGTCAGTCACGCTAGGATGGTCGTCGAACACATCCGGGATTTGCACCTCAAAGGGGTGCACGCCAAGGTGTACCTCCCTGAGCCCTTCCATTGTCCCGCTCTGCTTGCTGCCACTGCATGTTGGCTACGTACACACCACTAAGTGTACCCTCCCCCCATCACACTGTGCAGCTCCATAAGCTTCACAAAATGATTCTGGGAAGGTACTGTAACATCCCCAGGCGTGTCGTCAAACTTTTCTGCGAAACATGCGTCACCTGCGCCAAGCACAGAACTACTAAGGCTACGGCCGGTCACCGGCCGATATTGTCCAAGGGCATGTTCGGGGCCCGTGGCCAGATCGACCTCATCGACTACTAATCATCAGAATGCAAGGGCTACCGCTTCCTGTTGACCTACATCGATCACGGCATCAAGTTTTGCTTCTGCGCTCCGATCCCCAACAAGGAGGTTTGTATGCCGCAGTAGCAAGCGAATTTGATATTTGCGCGCCTATCCAACCCCCTTGCTTCCGCCTTCCCCCTTTCTTATTTAATCTATGTATCTTATCACCCCGCCCCATCCCTGCAGAAGGATACCAAAGCTGGGAAACTGTTTCTACTCTTCTTTCTCCTTGGGCCGCCCGCCATCCTTCAAGCTGACAATGGTAGAGAGTTCTCCGTGTTGCGGACAAGCAACCGAGCAAGATAATCGGTCTCTCGGAGGAGGAAGCGAAGGAGGTTTGTGGGCCGTTGTGTAATAAATAGCATGCTGCTCAGCATGCATACAAGTGCAAGTCTAAGATATGTGTTGTGATTGCAAGTGATTGAAAGCACCAAGAAGCTCTTGCCTGCCTGCCAAATGGTAACAGGGAGAGCTACGCATAGCCCCAGCAGCGGCGGCATTGAAAGATTCAACCGCACCATTGAGTACATCGCACATTGGTGTGATGAAAACAAGTCATTTGCCCAATTGTCCTTTGACGAAAAGGAGCAGCAGGCAGAGGAGCAGGCGCGACAAGAGCAGCAGCCACAAGGGCAGGAAGACATGGATGCCTTCAGAACGCCAGCGCCTATCCCAGTTGGTGAATGCCCGCAAAGCCGTTGCAGTATTGTTGGCCTGCCATGCTGCGCATGTACTGCACCATAGCATGAAGTGCTGAGCAATGATTATGTTAATGTGATTATAATCAACTCTTTAAGTAATATAACAATCGACAGTAGTAATTATCACTACTCTTATTAACGTATGTTAATATTATACATGTTGGGTTTTATGTATAATTAGTGTTGCTGCTATTGGGTTATGTATATTAGGTTCTGATGTCGTACATACTATTATGATAATGTCCTCTAGCCAAGGCCATACCTTTGATTGTAATGTATCTCTCTCTCTCTCTCTCTCTCTCTCTCTCTCTCCCTCTCTCCCTCTCTCCCTCTCTCCCTCTCTCTCTAAATAATACTTATTATATTTTTATGTGTGTTTGCTGTATTATGTATTTATTTAGAATACTATAATTATGTAGCAGTGCTAGCTCGTATTCCACAGCATATGTATCATAAACACACAAGTGATAACTTATATTTCCCTGCTCCCCGCTCCTCCGTGTACACGAAAAAGATCTGCCCATCACGTCCAGGATTAGCGTGAACGCGCAGCACGATGAGCAGCTGCTCACTCGCAATGAGGACCAGCAGACACTACGCGCCTACGTCCCAGACCCCAACTTGCCATGGGACCCGGACACATATTACGCCCCATGCAAGGCTTGGTGCCATGGTGGGCATTGCAAGATTGGGATGCTTATCCCCACAGCCGGCCTTGTCAAGGGTCATCAGTGTGCGCGCGGCAAGGCCTTCTACCATGTCATATCCACAGGTAACATGTTGTTGCTGTCAATCTTGTCAGCATGCCCGTTATTTATGGCATGGGTGTGACTGTGTCAATCATGTGTCTTGCACGCAAGTGGAACGGATGATGGCCACTGCAGCAACGATTGCATGGCTGCTGGGACAGTGGATGTGGTGCCTCGCTCTGTTGAAACGACAAGTGCAGCCACCGTTGCAGCTGCCTCGTCTTGTGAGTCAGTGGGCCGTAAGAGGCAAAGGTCGCCCGAGGAGCCACCAGTGCTTCCGGCTGCAGCGGCGGAGGCTACTCCACAAGTCCTCGTGCAAGCACGCGCGGCCGCTGGCGATTGTAGTCCTGTATCTCCCTCCCAGCTGGCCAACAGTCCCGGGCTCAATGCGGTGTTGTACAGGCCAAGCAGGCTAGGGTGATGCGTGCCCCGGTTGCTGCCAAGGCCGGCCCAGCACCGGTGGTGGGTGATGTGGTCCGAGTGCTGTTGGCAAAGGAGGACCGTGGCAAGGTGGATCCTAGATTCTTGACATGCGTGGTGAGTTATGTTATGCTCCTCTGGTTGTGTACTAATGCCAATTGCACGCAATGCTTGATGTGTCCCAGTGATGACGCGCACATCTTCTTTCTCAAATGCCCTCCCCAACCCCCTGTTTTGCAGGTCACAGAATGCAATTCTTACAGAGTGGCTGTGGACGCATGTGTTATCAAGACCACATATGGGCAGCAAGACATGGATTAGTTGCGCAACATTGCACCCGCGCGGGTGGGCTTGGCGGGTGTGGTAGAGAAGTGAAGCGACCAAGCATCATGAAAGACGATCTCCCTCAGAGAATGTGTAAGATCTGTGTCACTATTTGGGGGCCGAGGAATGATCAAATGCGCATGTAAAGGGCCGCGTGCCACCAGTGTGTGCAGTTGCCGCAAAGCTGGTAGGAAATGCAACTCTAGATGTCACCCTGATAACAACTGCTGTCGGAACATTGAGGACCATGGTGCTGGCACTAGCGCTCAGGGAGCTGCCACCCCAGTCCGTGTAATGAACTTAATTCTAGAATAAAATAAAATTTAACCGAAGTCTCTCTTTAATTTCACTCTAGTTTAAAGTTAATGGAATCTGCTAATTATTTTGAACTTAATTGGAATCGAATTATTTTTGCCTTAAAATGCGGACAGAAACTTACCATATCACACATGGGCTGGATAGCGTGGATCCATGTGAAAATGGTCCAAGTACCGCGCTCCATGCGCACATGGGCCGGTCCGTGTGTACATGGTCGTTTGTCGAGGGCGGTCCATGTGTACATGGGCCAGCCAACGACCCGTGTTCACAAGGACCGTTTCCGGTGAACTCCATGTGTACATGGTACGGGCCATGTGGACATGGGTCAATGGAGGCTCCATGTTCACATGGACCGCTCCATGTACACATGGCCCGCATATCCACATGGATCTTAACATATGCACAACTGTCCAATTATTTAATCCAGCGAAGCGTCGATTTTTCGGCGGTGAGCTTTATTGCCGTATACTGCGGGTACCCGTATACTGCGGATCGGGCCTATAGGTGCATGACTAGAGCGCTTATCTACTGTCATGTACTACTAAGTACTATAATCCACCCGCCCGCCCGCCCGCGCGCCCACCCACGGTTCTTAATTACACAGCCGTCCGATTACGATCTCACGGTTGGGAGGTACTGGTACTGGTTCTCGCTACTCGCTGCTGGTAATGGGAAAAAAATGGCACTCGCTAGTCGTCACAAGCGCTTATCTACTGACATGTACTACTAAGTACTATAATCCGGTGAGCCGCCGCTCGAAACGCTGCGCCTGATGACTTCTATGCAAGCCACACGCGAGTTCATAGTCGCTACTTCGAAGCGCTGGCAATGCAATTCATGGAACTGTAGGCCAGTGATATAGAACCCGTTCCTTTCAAATTTTCTGAAAAATCGACGCATCGCTGATTCAATAACTGTCAAGTTACTTCATACCATTAATCAGAGAATTAGCCATCATACCGTCGCCGTCGCCGAGCGGCGCCGGGCGAATTAGTGGCACACCCTCCGTACCCACATACCCACGTACCCACGTACCCACATACCGTCGCCGGGCGAATTAGTGGCACACCCTCCGTCAGCAGCCACTGTTTCCCTCCCAGAATCGCTGCCAGGTTCTACTGCTCCGCCCTCGGGTACGGGTTCGGGTGCGACCTCCGATGATCAACCCACGACCATAGTTATCCAACGCCACCTCAGCCGTGCGATTCGCTTGCGTGACTTCGTGGCCCTCGATCTCAGCTTCCAACGTACTGGTGCAGCGGCCTCGCGACTTGATACCTTGCGCCTGTACAGCGCGTGCGGGCCGGGCGCCCTATCGCTTTTCCAGTCGGATCACGAGTCCGTCCGCAAGATTCCCCATGCTGCTTATTCGGCCGCCGTTGCGCGGGTACTGGGCCATTGCTCGCGCGGAGGTTCCGCGCTTGTCACTTGCCCTGGCCCAACGTGTGGTATTGATCCCTTATGGCTTCGCTCTACGGATGGCTCGAACCGGAGCGCTACGGATTTCATCGTGGATCATCTACCCATATGCCCCGTAGCGAACTACAAGCACCGCATGCATACCGCTTTGAGGAATCTGTGGGCATCTGTGGCAATTGATGCGGGGGCGGTGCTTGACCGGGACCGCTCGGGAGCCGGCGACTTGACCCTTGAGACGAGTGGGCTGCGCCCAGCGGACCACTCGCGGCCGTCGGACCTGACGCTGGAGGGGTGGGGGGGGGGGGGGGCGTGCGATTACATGATCGACTTCGCGTGCGTGTCCTCCACGACCCCCACTTGGAGCAACGACCCCCGCTGGTGCATCCCGGGAATCGCGGCGACCGAGGCGGAGCATGCTAAGTTGGCAGCGGACCGGGCGTCTTCCGCCCCAGTGCAGGGTGTTCACCGGTACTACCCTTTTGTGGTTGAGGACCGCGGCCGTCTCGGGAAGTCCGCTTTGACGGTGGTCTACATCTTCGCGGTGCTGTTGGCTGTGCGCAACTTCCCTGGCGGTCCTTCCGCCCCGACCTCTTGCTTTCTTCGTGGTCAATCCGTTCAGGCACTTCGAAACTTTGTCGCTAGCCAATCTGCTGAGTTCCGCCGTCACCTGTCGCGCACACGGCGGGGGCTGTTGCAACGGGTCTCGGCTTGCGTGCATGGTACCCTGGGCAGCATTCTCTCTGCCGGTGTGCAGATGGCCAAGTCTGATGCGTGTGCTCGTGCCCACTCTGCGTCTTCTCATGTTACTGCTTCCACCCCGCAGTCGTTGTAGAGGACCTTTCTGATTGCCTTTTTATTTTGGTGATTTCCGATATCGCCTTCTGCTGCTAGCTCATGTAAGTATATTAATCAGAGAACAAACAATTACTATGGGGCTAGGGCCCAGCCAAGGGTTTTCGCAGCTAGACAGCGTAGATTTTGCATCAAAATGTACGGGGTCGGCTGGGACCGAAAGATCCACGACTGGTACGGGGCCGCCAGACCGGATGGTGTCCGGAAAGGCGCCGCGCGTCCCGAGCCCCCGCCGGTGTTTGTAAATTACATGCCACCAGCGATCACGTGGCTCATCAGGACAATACATTCCGCTATGCTGCTCTCGGCCTCTCATCTCGGCTAAGATGTTGGGAAAGCCTGACTAATTGCTGCCGCACCTGGGCTTATCGGACACGCAACACCCCTGTGGGATGACGTATATCAAAATGATATTCACTCCCCACCTCAGGTGCTTTCACAACTAACCAGACTATCCCTAATCTAACTCGAGCAGCATCCGGAAACGTACTACACAAGCGAATAATTGTCTCCGGGCGGGTGGGTGGGAGACAATATAGTCGGGTGCCTTCCAACAACTGAAGGCGCCCCCGGTCCGCGGCCGCCCTTTATACTCGGTTAAAGGGCGCCGCCGGACCGGCGCCGGCCGGTACTGGCGTACCGGGCCGGCAGGGTCGTCACTTAACCCTGACGGCGCTGCGAAAACCAGGGTTTCCTAGGTCGTTCCTCTCAAGGAAACCCTACAGTTTTCGCAGCTAGACAGCGTAGATTTTGCATCAAAATGTACGGGGTCGGCTGGGACCGAAAGATCCAACAGATGAAAGAACAGTGGCCGGTCTGGCGGGGCCCGTACACGGACATAAGTAAGCCAAATCGCATAGTGGATTACATTCAGTCAGGTACAGATGTAGGAATGGGGCATTACCGGTACGGTACAAAATGCCACTAGAACGGGACCTAAGTTGCTTCCCGGGAGGGATTCGAGTCAGTGTCGGATGGTGAACCGTCATCGTCCCCATCGTCCAGTTCGTCCTCTTCGGCAAGTGACAGGATCGCTCGCGACACGGAAAGAACGTGCTCTTCATCCAGCCCCATATAGCGGAGCTGAGCAGAGGTTGACTTCCAGCCACCATGCTGGCCCCATGTTGCGAACGGGATGTCTGCGTTAGCGGCGGCGGAAGCGCCGTCACTTCGGCTGGACTGGGTACCGAATCGGGACAGGAAAGCGGATTCAGTCATCGCAGGAGTGAGCAGCGGGCCCAACCACCGTGCGAGGTAGCGTCTGAATGTGGGGTACTCAATAGGGGAGGATGAGGGAACCATCCCTAGCTCGCCCTTGTGCCGTAGGACTGTGCCGCTGAACCCCGGGAACACTGGCAGGGTGGGTGTTGCCCAGCGGATCATGACTGCATGGTACCGTCGCAGGAGTCCATACACGCACACTACGGCGCCGTGCATCTTGGCGACCCGCACCTTGCCACACAGGCGGTGCTGGTCGTTCTTGCGCTTCACGAAGCGGAATTCCAGGTAAGTCGGGAGGAAGGAGACGTCCTCCCACCGGAGGACTCGGAGGTCGCTGTAGCGGCAGAAGCCGGCAAAACTGACGGCTGCGGCAACTGCCACTATCCAGGAACAAATACCTGAGTCGTCCTTGCAGCGAAGGCGGACCAGCTTCGCGATGTCAGACCATGCGAAGGGCTCCTTGGTGTTCTTCACGGCGAGCCCTAGGGTGCGCTTGGCTGCTGCCCGGACAGAGGTGCAACACGGGGACAAGGTAGGACTGGGATGCATATTCAGCCGATGCATCTGCGATATAGCTGCAGACGCAGACCTGATCACTGAATAGATGCTGGTAGAACGGGCGTCCAACCGAGCTTGTAAAAACATAGCCACCACAATCGGGGCTGCTGGCATTGGGCACATGGGAGGTATCCGAGCCTCGCAGAACATCACAAAGCGATTCCATATGTAGGCATAGCCACGATTAGAGCCAGCAGCCCACTGTTGCGGAGCTGAAGAGATCAAAGCATTAAACAGAGATGTGCCGGCCACATCGGAGGGAGCCACCGGGTTACACGGCCAGGCGGATGTACACCCACGGGTGATGGCTGACTCATGGGCCGTGACTGTCACACCACCGCGGGTGGAGGCAGCGGTGGTGTGCTGGGGTGCGCCGCGCGCCGGGCCGGCAGTCGAAGCGCAGAGCAAGGACGCGCCAGTTCCTGGAGCAGCTCGGGCGGCTGTTACCACTGCCCTCGCCAGAACTGAATAGCTCCTCGCCGCTGTCGAGCATGACCCAATCGACCACACAGTCAGCCAGGTGCCTACCGTCAGGGGCTACTAAAGTCCATCAGGACTGACTAGGCCATAGCGGTACTATGATTGTAGCGACTGCGCGGTCGGCTTTCAGCTTGCGCACAACTCGGCCAATGCAGCTAAACGGAGCGTTAATCCAATTATTCACACCACCACCCCAGAAATGGCTGAAAGCATCGACTCCTTCGCATCCTGGGCACCAGAACCGTGAGTAGAATCTCGGTACTTGATGGTTCAGGTCGGATGCGAACCGGTCGACATGGTGGATGCCCCACTTCAGGCTGAGGCGCCGGAAAAACTTGGGCAGCAGTTGCCAGTCATCTTTGTCGAGCATCTTGGAAATCTCATCGGAGTCCGGATTCTCATCCCGGGACGCCCACACAATAGAGAGAGATGCTCCCAAGGAGAGACACAAGAGGTAGACTTGTTGAGCGACAGAGTTCAGCGACAGGCTCGAGCGAGAGCCGTGCTGGCAAACCGGTAGCATACTTTTGTTATCTACCTGGACTTGCACTCGTCTGCCTGCGATCAGGTGTGACAGGGACTTCAAAACGAAGAGCAGACCACGAGTCTCACGGTGTGTCGAGGACTCGACGCGTTCCCACGGAAGGAAGAAGCCGTGAGCTTTCGCGACGGGGTCTGAGCTGCCACCAGTCGGTCTGGCTAAACCGCCCCAGCCGATGCCTGAAGCATCACACTCCAGAAAAACGGACAGTTTGCTGTCCAGGTCAGGTACGATGCGCCCAGTAAACTGCTGCCTAGACACTCGGGCCCAGAACCGTAGCTCCTCACGGGATTCCTCAGAGAGGGCAACGTGGTGACCCCACTGCTCTGCTTGCGCAATGTTGGCATACAGTCCTCTAGAGAAGAGGCGAGAAATTGGGCCCAAAGCCAGCCCCATGGAAATTAATTTCCCAGTACAGCTGGCCAAGGACTTGACTTTGTGGCGTTTGCGGTGGCCAAGCAGTAGGGACTGTATGTCAAGCTGAAGGGCATCCCATCGCTTTTGAGGCACAGAGAAGGTGCCGGCCACGGTGTCCAGATCAAACCCCAGGTGGGTGATGGTGGGGCTAGGGCGCAGACTGGATTTTTTGAAGTTGATGTTGACATGGGCGCGCTCAACATCGGCCAGCACTTGCTGAGTCGTTAGATGCGCCTTTCTGACAGAGCCAGAGATGAACAACCAGTCATCCAGGTAGCAGAGCATTCTGATGCCCTTACTGCGCCAGTGTCGCACCAGAACTCCCATGACTTTAGAAAAGCAGCGAGGGGCATCAGACAGCCCGAAGCATAGAACTCGCCAGGTGTAGAATCTTCCTCTCCATTCAAACCCGCTGTAAGGCGCAGCTGAGTCATGGAGGCGGACATGGTAATAGCCCTGGGTGAGGTCCATGCTGGTCAGCATGTCGCCAGGATTCACCAGGTCTGACAGCTCAGATAACGACTCCATCTTGAAGGGAGTATAAACCAAGTGTTTGTTGACATGACGCTGATCGCAGATCAGCCTGAGTCCACCATGGGGTTTGGGGACCACACCCAAAGGGTTCAGCACCACAGGGCGCATAGGTTCCTCTCTGATATGGCCCAGCGGCAATAACAGAGCGATCTGCCCATCAATGAAATCGGGGTGCTGCAGCGCGGAAGGGTGATTTGGCAGGTGGCTGGGTGGTGCCGGACCATCAGCCCAGTTCATACGGTAGCCGTGCTTGACCCAGTCTCTGACCTGACTGTCTCTGACTGAATCAGTAATGCTGTCCCAAAATTGCCAGCCTTCGCGGATAACACCGGCCGATTCCACAGGGGAATTGACGTCCAGAGCTGACTCATGAGGGAGCTCAAAAATAGCTGACGATAAAACTGTCACAAAATGCCAACGCCACAGACAGCACCATAGTGGTCAGCAAGCAGCCTGGATGACTGCTGCATGAATCAAACAGTGAGTTTGAAGTCACAATCGTCTGAAACTGAAAATAACAGAATTTTCAAATTAAATATCGCTCCGACACAACGAGAGATATGAATCGTCACACAGGGTGTGCCGATCTTCACACGAATGTATCGTCGGCCAACTTAAGGAAAGTTGAGGAGACAACTGCCAGGGGCAGCAAAGAGTCGCAGGGGACATCATGTACATTACATACGAGGTATCTCTCGGAGATACACCATCTAACAGGTGACTCTCCCGGAGGAGATCGGAGCTGCTATAACACGAGCCTGAGCTCAGCTCCCGGAGGAGGGCTAACAGCTGCCCGGAGGCTTAACTGCAGCTACACGAACACCATCACTGGCCAGGCCAGGAGGATTGCAGACTCCGGAGCTTCAGCGACGAGCACTCGGGCAGTCTCTACTGAAGTGTCCTTTCCTCTGGCAGCGATAGCAGGTGATGTCTGTAGCAGAAGATCGACCAGAAGGAGGCCTCTCCTCGCGACGGCTGCTCTCCCTCCGGTTGTCGCTCCCACGGCGAAAAGACTCAGGCTTGCGAGAAGAGGAAGAAGGCTTGGCGCGCGAAGAAGAAGAAGAAGGTTTCTTGGCCTTGACCTTTTCCAGCGCCTTCTTCAGCTCCTTGTTGTCGGCTGAGCCCTTCTCGCCGAGAGGGTCCACAGCATCGAACTCCTTGGCGACTTCCGCGCCGTACTCGTGCTCTACATGCAGCTTCTTGCCACGCTTGTTAATCCGAAGAGCCACAGTAGTGCACAAAGCCAGAGCCGCGGTAATCGACTTGAACAGCTCCGCAGACGAAGCTGGCGAAGAAGCAGGAAGATCGGTGCCGTCCTCCACCAAGTCACGCAGAGGCTCCTCCGCCGGTGCCAAAAAGTCATAGATCTGGAAGACGTCGTCTAGGTCGCGTTGAAGAATACGAGCATCAGCGGTATGGCGCCGGTGAACCTTACCATCTTTGTCTAGCCATCCATCCTCAGGTGCGTTGATGGAGCGAGACGGAGCTTCCACCGCCGGAGGTTGAGCAGGTCTCTTGCCCTTGCGGTCGTAGTCGGCGTCCTCTTCTGCAACGCGTTTCGAAGCTGAAGCCGAAGTGGACGGACCGCTCGACGACGCGACTGCCTGCCTAAGCTCAGAGACTTCACGTTCAATACGGAGTAGAGCAGCAGACGTATCCGCTACTGCCTGTCTAGCGGCGACAAGAGCGGGAGATTCAGCTACCCCGTCCACAGGAGGAGTGTCACCACCTAGGACAGTGAGATGGTTTTCGCGGGTAACGAGTTGCTCGCGAAGAGCTCTGCGAGACTCAAGTAACTCGTTCCAAACGAGTTCAAACTTGTCCACTGCTAAAACAGGGATGAGAACGCAAGGCGACAGCACCACAAGCGAGACAAGGAGCCACGCCCAAGACGGACTCGCGGAGCGAGCCATGGTGAGTGCCGGGATAAAAACACACTACAGAACGCAGAAGAAATTTGAATTTTTGTAGTCGAAGATAAACGAAAATGTACCAGTCGTAGAAGACAATATAGTCGGGTGCCTTCCAACAACTGAAGGCGCCCCCGGTCCGCGGCCGCCCTTTATACTCGGTTAAAGGGCGCCGCCGGACCGGCGCCGGCCGGTACTGGCGTACCGGGCCGGCAGGGTCGTCACTTAACCCTGACGGCGCTGCGAAAACCAGGGTTTCCTAGGTCGTTCCTCTCAAGGAAACCCTACAGTTTTCGAATATATCCGTGGGGACAAAATGATGATATTTTACCGGCCTTGCGGCTAATTCCATCACTACCGCCCGCATTCCCACTACGGATCATTCTACACAAGGCACGATACCGTCATGTTCATCATCGTCATCGGTGGTACGTGAACATAGGCCGTGAACGAAATCTACTTCTTCCGATGAGGAAAGAAACGTTTTGTACATGACGATTGCCGCGCGTTGCCGCGTCACTGCGCCCATGGGCATCCGGCGAGATCTCGTCCCACCCCACGCCACGGCATTGTCGTGCCCCGCCGCCATCGCATGGGACATTACCCTCCCGCTGATCAGCCCATATGCTCAAGTTACAACATACAGTGGTTATACCATCATAGGTTCGCTAAGCGGTGAACCCGGCTGTCGTTCCTGGACGCACGTTGCCAATGGCCGGATTGGTAACATGCCCGGACAGCCAATGACATGCCTCCGCTTCCTCCCAGCCCTCGGTCAATAATACAGCTCCCCAACACGTCCCGTATAGCAAATTGAAGCATGAGTATAGAGCTACCGTGCTTTTCATCGTCCCTTTCCGAGTGCTTCCCATGCGAGCCCCTCTTCCGTGTTACCGTGTTGCGCTAGTTGCCTCGACCCTTGCAGCACCCGACCACGGCGCATCAACCTACGACACGGGGCTAGATCCAACGCTAGCGGCGCGGTCACACCGCGCCACAACACGCGCCAATCCGGTACCTAGGATGTGTTGTGGGAAATTGGTCGGGGAGTTATCGTTGGTGCTGAACTGCTCTCGCTTGAGGGGGTGGCTGTGCATCACACTACGTACGTGGTGCGCAGGGCGTGCGTCCGACGGACATTTGTCGCCGTGCGTATGTCCCGCCTCCACCACACGGTGACGCGATGACGCGATGACGACTTTGATGCCACATGACACCCCAAATGGCATGTTCGCGTGTGACATGATCTCCGCGCATTGTCATCACGCGTCATCGCGTCATAGGCAGTACACGGTACCCGTACGTAAACGTACCACCGATGACGATGACGATGACGTTGATACCGCGCTACTACATTGTAGAACGTACCTAAACGTACACTAGAACCCTTGTACCACGGGTAGTTACTACACTAGATGGCTCATCGTACTTGCAATGGGGAACTATTGGCGGCCAGTACATGTAAGACATGATAGTAGCATGTTATTATGGTAGCGAGCGAATAAGTAATTCTATTAGATACTTGGGCATTACATATTCTCGGCCATGACTGCCAAATTTGACAGGGGGGGGGGAAGGAATATTTATGGCAGCTAAATCCAATGAAACATTGAGGTAGGTATAGGTACGTATAGTACGCTACGTATACGCACGTAAGGGTATCGGATATAAGGCAGACTGAAATATAGCGACGAAGGGGAAAGAGTTGTAACCAAGCCCAAGCGTTGTGGCCTAGGGTCGCAGCTCCAACGGTCTATCCTAGGGGCGATTAGTCGTCGGCGCACGGCTTTTATGGCGTGCCGGGGGACTAGGGGCCCTCGGGACGCCGCTCTAGCGTTGGCACATCATGTTGTTGCACGGCATAGGGTCCGGACACTAGTACGTAATAACCGCCGCCGCCGCTGGAGGGAGCGAGCCATGCAGTAAGCGGTTTAGGAGTTCAAGAAAGGAGGTGCGAGCAGACGGGAGTTTTGGAAGTGGGCGCGCTCTCTCCATAAGGGGCAGGGTTCGTTCGAGGGCGCGAGCGACCAGCCAGTACGCGATCCGGTATCGGGGGTACTTAACACCGAGCCGAGCAAAATCGATGCGTGCTGGGCGCGGCACTATCGGGAACTGCAGCTCCCCGCATGTGTGTGACCTGCAAGCAACCCCTAGCACAACATGTTGCGATATACCATGCGACGTGGATATATATACCGCCATGATACATCGTCACCCATTGCCCCCGCACTATAAACGGGATTAATGGCGGGCCTATAGCATGGGAGGAACTAGTCAAGGCTTTTAGGCGTTTGAAAAATAAGGCCCAAGGGTAGCGGGATGGGATTACTACGCAAGCTTTACAATTATTGGCAATATACGCCCCGAATAGCCATTTCGGCAAGGCATTGCTGGCCTTAATTAACGGGATATGGACTAAGAACTATATCGCCATCAATGGCGTAGCTCGGCCATGGTATCGGTGCCAAAAGGCGATTGGACCGTAATGGACAATCAAATGGGTACTTCAATTACGGGTGCCGCTATGAAACTCCATATGACCGTAATCACGCAACGCTTGCATGACGTGTGCCAAGCTAAAGGGATAATCCGCCGTTGGCAAGCGGAGTTATGCGGAATGAGGAGGGGCCCATGCAAGTCACCATCTTGTTCGATATCGCGCTCGTCGCCAAGCGTTAGGTCTACCCACATACGCGGGAATTATTGACATTAGGAAGGCATATATGACACCGTAACTCGTGAACTTTTATTCCTAAAACTACAAGCAATGTGAATTTACGGATCATATACATAGGATGGTATGGTACGGGTTAAGACATGGGTGGCCTCGGGAACATTATCAGACCCCATACTCATGGAGCGTGGCCTCCGACATGGATGCCCCGCCTCTCCCATCCTATATGTAACATATTTATCAACGATATATTCGATGGGGTAGAACATCTAGGGTGTGATGTACTAGGGTGCACCGACATATCACCGGCAAGGCAACCACTACGGGTGCCTGTTCAATTATACGCGGGCGACGTTGTTGGTCCCACCGGCTCGTTCGATAACTTGCATGCCATGTTTCATTTCCTAGTACTTTTTCCAATGGACGAAAGACCACTTAATGGGGTTTGAGGTTAGTACCTACGTGTTGGTTGATGGCATTAGGCCGATATTCCGACGAGACCGCGTTACGCGAACAAGCTGCCCGATGTCAGCTTTTGGGGGGGGGGGGGGGGGGGGGGACAGGCACCGGTTGTAAATGAGTATTGGTATTTTGGTACGGTCATTGAGTCGGATTTAGGTATGCGGCAAATAGTAGACGACCATGTTAAGAAGGGTAAGCGCGCCATTGAGGCGCTCGGCGGCATTAGTCGGTTCACGGGCATAATTTATATTAGTGTGCGTGTGTTTGTCGTTAAAACGTGTAAAATACAGGTTATAACTTACGAGTGTGAAATACAAGGAATGGATACAACTAGCGGCGCAAGAAAATTGCAAACCAGCATATTACTCAATCAATGCTTGCGGCGGTGCCTTTTTGGGATGGGTAAAAAACCCTTGGGGTGGCCATTGTACCGATGATGCGGGAATTAGATGTTGCGTCCCTATAGAGGTTACGGGGTACAGGGCATCACATTCTTGAGTCAAAACGGTCCAATTCCTGGACTCAAAAATGTGCCCCCCACGTGATCGCTTAGGCTGGGATATGTACCCATTTTTCGGTCACATTTCAGGTGCAATGCAATACTATACGAGAGTACTAAAAATGGCACATCGGCGTGTCCTCTTCGCGCCCTCAGTCGCGTAAAGTACTATCCGCCCCACCTTGGAAGATTGCGGACGCGAGGGCGTGGCGGCTGGCGTTTAAAACCTGGAAATCGATCCTCACTCGCGCAGAGAAGACGCCCCGGGCCTACGAGTCTATCGCCGACCTCAGATTGTGTTCGTCGCAACGAGATGCTACCTCTGAACCCTGCTGACAGCGACGCGGCGTTGGGGCGAGATGTCGGCGCAAGCGGCGATGCGGGCTTCGCGTCCCAAGATGAGGGCTCCTTAGGCGGAGATGCGGGTCGGGGAGGCGGAGATGCGGCACCGCCACGGGAAGATGTGGCTCTGCGACTCCCACCAGCGGCACCCGACGGCGCCTGACGGCTTGACGTGGCTTCGCGTTTCGGCTTAGGCGCCTGGAAGGGGTCGTCGTCCTCCAACTCTATCGCCATCTTAGAGGAGGAGTCGGCCCACGCTTCTTGGAATGCTTCTTGCGCACCTTAATGGGCGACAAGCTGCTGCTCTTGCCTCCATAGGCGGAGATGCGGTCGGGGAGGCGGAGATGCGGCACCGCCACGGGAAGATGTGGCTCTGCGACTCCCACCAGCGGCACCCGAAGGCGCCTGACGGCTTGACGTGGCTTCGCGTTTCGGCTTAGGCGCCTGGAAGGGTCGTCGTCCTCCAACTCTATCGCCATCTTGAAGGAGGACTCGGCCCACGCTTCTTGGAATGCTTCTTGCGCAGCTTAATGGGCGACAAACTGCTCTTGCCTCCCGTGCTCAACGCACCGTGCGGGCGCTTCGTCGCACTCGAAGGTTGAGGCTCACTCGGCGGCTTGGCAGTCTCCGAGGGACCAAACCTGCTCGGGGGAGGGGCGGAGCTGCTCGAAGCTCTATCAAGAGACCTGCTGCAGCGCCGTTTTGGGAGCCATCTCCGCCGGACCCCGGTGGCGGTGGTTGAGATGCGGGCTTGGAGGACCCGCCAGCCTGACGCGGCGCCGCTACGACCTGGTAGTAGCGGTCGTCGACCAAGACGGTGGGAGGTAAAGAGCCGGCTCGGCAACTTTCCAGTATGAGGATTTTTATGACAAAAAGGGGTTTAATTGCCCATATGCTTTACAATACTATACAGATTGCAAGGCAGTACCACTAATGCCTGATATTTGCTCGCGGCACGCCGCAGATTGCTGCAGCGCTGCACCGCAGATGCTGCCTTATGGCATGATTTAATTGCCTAGATGGCTGCAAACCATTTCGTATGCGGGGTTGCTTGGCATGAAAGGGATGTGAACACGCACCTGCTTGACGATACTATACAGATTGCAAGGCAGTAGGGCTAATACCTGATATTTCCCGGCGGCACGCCGCAGATTGCTGCAGCGCTGCACCGCAGATGCTGCCTTAAGGCATGCTTTAATTGCCTAGATGGCTGCAAACCATTTCGTATGCGGGGCTGCATGGCATAGAAGGGATGTGAACACGCACCGGCTTGACGATACTATACAGATTGCAAGGCAGTAGGGCTAATACTTGATATTTGCTGGCGGCACGCCGCAGATTGCTGCAGCGCTGCACCGCAGATGCTGCCTGAAGGCATGATTTAATTGCCTGAATGGCTGCAAACCATTTATTAGTATGCGGGGCTGCATGGCATAGAAGGGATGTGAACATGCACCTGCTTGACGATACTATACGGACTGCAAGGCAGTAGGGCTAATACTTGATATTTGCTGGCGGCACGCCGCAGATTGCTGCAGCGCTGCACCGCAGATGCTGCCTTTAAGCATGCTCCGGTTGCCTAGATGGCTGCAAACCATTTAGTATGCGGGGCTGCATGAATCACCAACATGCGCGGCGGCGCCCCGCTGCGCCGGCCGCGGCGCGTTGGCGCCCCGCTGCGCCGGCCGCGGCGCGTTGGCGCCCCGCTGCGCCGGCCGCGGCGCGTTGGCGCGCCGCTGCGCCGGCCGCGGCGCGTTGGCGCCCCGCTGCCCCGGCCGCGGCGCGTTGGCGCCCCGCTGCCCCGGCCGCGCTAGCAAAGGAAGTGCGGTTTGTGAAATCGACGGACAAGAGTCGATTCAACTCTTATCTTCGGTTAAGAATGATTTGTTATGATCGTTGACTATGATTAATGAGGTATTGTCCAGGGAGCTATGGCAGCGAATTTCAAGCTGCATGAATCCCTTGTCACGGACCAGACACGAACCCACGTTGCTTGCCGAGGTGCTCCGAGAGATGCGCCCTTAAAGTCGCCGAATCTCTTCCGACGACCAGCCACAAGGCGCGTCCGTTGGTTTCGGGGTTTCTTGGGTGCTTTGACGCGATGAAAAGTACACGACCCGCTGTCAACAGGCTGTCGAGGTAGACCATTTGCGGGAGGGGCCCTTGCGTCAAGTAGGTGCTCGGAATCTGCACGCGATAGATTTCCGCTTTGGAGGCCGCCAGCAGCTATAGGAGCGAATTAAGGTGAGTTAACCAAGGGGACATGACAACGACAAAGGGATCCTTGCCTAGGGCAGCGTTACAAGAGCTAGGGGAGACAGTACACGGGTTTGTACACGAGAGATGCGGGCGTTCACCTGCCCCCACTGCGGAGATGCGGGTAATTCCCACCCTTGACGGTCAATTCGATCTCTCGACCCTCCGCATCTCTTGCTCGTCAGTCGTGCCAGCGGTGGCCTCAGCCACCGCTGCTTTGACGTCCGCGAGGACGTACCCGTCGTCCCCAATGTGGGCCTCCGGGTTCCAGTGCCGCATCTCTTTCGCCGCCGTCATGGTTCTCGCCGTCTCGCATACACGAATCCACGTTGCTTGCCGAGGTGCTCCGAGAGATGCGCCCTTAAAGTCGCCGAATCTCTTCCGACGACCAGCCACAAGGCGCGTCTGTTGGTGTCGGGGTTTCTTGGGTGCTTTGACGCGATGAGAAGTACACGACCCGCTTTCAACAGACTGTGGAGGTAGTTCATTTGCGGGCGGGGCCCTTGCGTCAAGTAGGTGCTCGGAATCTGCACGCAACAGATTTCCGCCTTGTAGGTCGCCAGCAGCGGTAAGAGCGAATTCAGGTGAGTGAACCAATGCGACGTGACAACGACAAAGGGATCCTTGCACAAGGCAGCGTTACAAGAGCTAGGAGCGACAGTACACGGGTTTGTACGCGAGAGATGCGAGCGCTCATATGCCCCCACTGCGGAGATGCGGGTAATCCCACCCTCTACCTTTAAATTCTCTCCACCCTCCGCATCTCTTGCTCGTCAGTCGTGCCAGCGGTGGCCTCGCTGCTTTGACGTTCGCGAGGACGTACCCGTCGTCCCCAATGTGGGCCTCCGGGTTCCAGTGCCGCATCTCTAGCCGCTGCCATGGTTCTCGCTGTCTCGCATACACGAACCCACGTTGGTGTCGCCATGGTTGCCGAGGTGCTCCGAGAGATGCGCCCTTAAAGTCGCCGAATCTCGTCCGACGACCAACTTCAAGGCGTCGACAATTGTCACATCTCGCCCCCTCCTGACGGCAGTGAGTGGCGCGCACCAATTGAGAAAGATGAGGAGCAGTCCGGGTCTGCCGCTCGGCTTTTGCCGAGGGCTTTTGCCGGGCCACTTTACCAGGGGATGAGATTCGCATCTGCCGGTGAGCTTCTTGGACATACTCGTTGCAAATCCCCCGCAGCTCGTTGTACACAAGCCGGTGGTCTTCAGAGGCCAAGAAGGCCCGCATGTTCACCGTGCTCTCGTCCCTGCCCCTCCCTTGCAGTCTGAGGTCATCGGGTACTGCGGATCGTGCATGAGGTGTTAGGGGTCGTTGGCAGACAAGGACGAAAACACGAAACGGGTGGGAAACGGGGCGGGTGTCACCACTCATGTCGAGATGCGCGACGGCGAGGTGCGCTTAACGCAGCCCACGGCGCCCTGATGAGAGATGCGAGCGAAGATGCGAGTCCGCGTGCCGTTGGAGTCGCTCTTGGGAGAGGGTCCAAAGGTGGCACACCTTGAGGCTTGGGGGGTCAGGCTGAGGCTCGCCGTGAGGCGAAGGCTGCGAATCTCCGGCCCCGGGCCATAGCGGTCCGCTTCCATGTTGCCCACCGCCCGGCTGCAGGGGCCTCATGGGCTGAGTCGTGGGTATTGGCGCCTGAGACGCCCTCCTGCCGGAACGCAAGTGCATCTGCGGAGAATCTTGCGCCATGGGGGTCACTAGCAGTGTGTCGAGAGCCCTGCTTGTTGGGTCAAAGCCAAGTGACGCATCTCGTCGAAGGGCGGTGGACAGGCGTGTAGTACATAGAGCAGGTTCATTTCACTCAATAGTACCTCGTACAGTGTTGGCAAGAAAAGGAATGTGTCAAAGGCCAGTTTCACAGTACATTCGTACAGTGTTAGGCGTAACTCAAATTTGCACCCCCCCAAAAGGGGTACAATATTGAGTTAAGGGGGGTGCTGCAATTTGGAGTCCAGAAATGTGCCCATTTTGACTCAATAATCGCCCTTTTCCCGAAATTACGGCCGCTGCGGCACGGGCTCGGGCGTTCCTTAAAGCATCCGCCTTGAATACATGTAAACTCATTTAGTAGATCAGGAAAGTCGGGCGCGCCCTAGCACATGGACGTCAGGGAATGTGCGGCGGTGGTTAGATCGACTACCTAGGGCGAACATAAGGTTGGCTGAGGGGGCGCACCTTCCGCGTGAGTGGAGGTCACTAGCCGCGCACGATGCCGCTAAAGTAGTAAAGGCATTGGTGTGGGCGCGTTGCGAATCGTCGGCAGTGTTAGCACGCACTAACACCTATAGTGTATGTAGTCTCTATGCCCAGGCGTCTTAGGCGCCAAACCCGTTGCAACAACAGTACGGTACAAGTGTCCTGCCAGCAGGGATTGTGACCGGGCTGCACATTCTGTTACAATTACGCACCCGAGTACTTTCCACTGCCCGCCGATTGGCCCGGATTCATGCCATGCATGAGCGGTCCTTCCTTGGACACTGCCATGCATGTGGCGGAAATGAATTTCAGACTATCGAACATATGTTGGTGGAGTGCCCGCGGCGGTGGGGGCATCACCGTCATAATTTGGGGTTGGTTTTTCCGGAGTTTAGCGATTTTAGTAGTAGTCAGGTTATTGCGTCAACACCTGAGGACTTGACTGCCTTTATTTTGGGCGGGGTCCCTCTCTCCCTTGACGGCGCCCTGGATTTTGTTGGGAATGGGAAATTTTCCAGGTATGGCGCCGGGCCCTCCTCACATTGCCTTTTTGTGTTGCACATATATCGCACTCCCGAAATGCTTTGCTCCGCGGGATGGGGCTTGCCCAACTCGCATTACTCGAATGGGCCGACGCCCAAAAGGGTGGGGCAGGCCTGTCGTGGTCAGTGCCGGATATTTTGATCGCAGTGTCTAGACGGTGATCCAACAATTATGTTGGAAATTCCGTCACTCGCCTTCAATCAGTCTTGCAGAATGCTTTGGCAGTTTTTGCTTGATGACAATAAAGGAGCGTCGCCTATCCACTATCCAGCATGGCTTTCCGTAAGTGGATCGCTGCCCAAACGGCCGTCGTAGAGACGCTGCAAGGGTTTCATAGGTGCCAGTCCTGTCCCGGGGGCGGAAAAACAAAGTCTGGATGGCTTTATTTATAATGAAGAGTTATAACTGGGGTAACCTTATCGTCGTCCGCGCCGTGCCGCTCCGACGACACCGCATGCTGCGTGGGTAAAAGTAAAGTAAAGTTCGCCCCGGGACATCGGCCGAAGCCGCCCCAGCACTTGCTGCGTGGGTACTTTACCGCATGCTGCGCTATTCTCGTCAGCGCAGTAGCAGGCCGGGCAGCAGCGGGGCAGTTTACATTGCTATCGGGCAGCAATGCAAGATCAGCCGCGCAATGACGCGCTGCAATAGACCCGACCAATCAAGAATACGCGTCAATAACAGTTCGACGACGCCGTGTTGGAGGTCACACGAAGCAGGTCAGCTGAGCTTATCCTTGCGTCCCACCGCGCTCACGACGAAAGTTAAACTTTTTCGCGGTTCAACGGTCTCCCTGCGCGTGCTGCCGATCAGTCTGCTTCGAACGAAGACCGCTAATTCTTGCCGGATGCTTCGCAGCGCCATCGCCTCCTCCGCCAGCGCCGCCCTACGCTGCGCTCCAGTGGTGCCTCAGCAGTCACCCCGTGCATCGCTCGCTGCCCCCCGCGGCGCTCCACTCCACACCTTCCACCCGCCACGCCGCGTCGCCAGCGGCCCATCAGCCCGCGGCTCCGCTGCCGGCCGTCCCCGCCGCGTCTCCGTGATGGCTTCCCCTACCACTGGCGTCGACGCGCTGCCCGGCAAGCTGCCCAACTGGACGTGGCAGCAGAGCATGCTCCGCATAAAGGACCCTGCGGCCAGCCTGGCCTTCTACCGCGACACGCTCGGCCTCACGCTCATCGACAAGCTGGACTTCGAGCAGGTGAGCATCAGCATGCGTTTCCTCCTTTCATTTGCGTATTTGATTAGCGCTCTCGACCTGCCCTCGCTGAATGCTGCTCTCCCGCTGCAGTGGGGCTTCTCCCTCTACTTTTTGATGAGCCTGCCCAAGGACCAGCCGTACACGCTGACGCCCGGCAGCCAGGAGGCACACGAGTTTCTGTGGACCACCAATGGCACCACCATTGAGCTGACGCACAACTATGGCAGCGAAGCAAAGGAGGGGGCGGTGTACCACCCCGGCAACCAGGAGCGCGACGGCTTCGGCCACCTTGCCTTTGCAGTGGACGACGTGTACGCGGCGTGCGCTGAGCTGGAGGCGGCGGGCGTCAAGTTCAAGAAGAAGCCGGATGAGGGTCGCATGAAGGTGAGTGCTATGCTGTCTGGCAGCTCCGGAGGGGTAATATCAATGACATGCCCACCATGCCATTCAGCATGCATTCGTCCCCCGGCAGCCAGCGCCCTGCCATCACTCACGAGCAGGGGTACGGATTGATTTTACGGGATAGGGAGGCTGAGGCTGTGGTGTGGCGGATGCCAGGGCCTGGCGTTTGCGTACGACCCAGACGGCTACTGGATGGAGATCATCTCACGTGGCCCGGCACCCAATGCGCCCAAGTTTGCGCTGGCGCAGACGATGCTGCGCGTGAAGGACCCCAAAGCGAGTGTGGACTTCTACACGAAGCACCTCGGCATGACGCTCGTGCGGGAGAGCCACTTTGACAGCTTCTCCCTCTACTTCCTGGCCACGCTGCCGGATGGTGTGGAGGTGCCGGACCCGTCCTCTGAGGCGGGGCGCGAGTTCACAAAGAACGTGCTCTACAGCGGAGCAGTACCAGTGCTGGAGCTCACGCACAACCACGGCACCGAAGATGATGCCGACTTTGCATACCACAACGGCAACACCGAGCCGCACAAGGGCTTTGGCCATATCGGCTTTATGGTGGACGACGTCAATGAGGCGTGCGCGGCGCTGGAGGCCGCGGGTGTTGGCTTCCACAAGAAGCCCAGCGAAGGCACGATGAAGAACCTCGCATTTGCGCTGGACCCCGATGGCTACTGGATCGAGGTCATCACACGCAACTGGATGAAGTAGCCTGCAGGCCCTCCCACCCATCCAACCCAGCCGCGCCCCCCGCGCTCAGCTGGGCCCCTGTAGCCACCTGGCAGCCTGCAAGGTCATGCCCGACCCTAGCCCCTGTGCAGTTGCCCCCTGTGCGCTGCCTGCCTGAGCGCCACCAACCTCTGATGACCATGGTCAGTAATGTAGCCTCCTGCATGGCATGCATGTGTGCCGCCCACCGACTGATCTGTGACGTAACACACATGGTGCCCTGTGCCTGCCTGCAACGCACCTCCTGGGTGCACCAGCATGCTGAATTTCCATCCAGCTTGTCGACGCTCGACTGTGTTGGGAGGAAGGCGGGAGGGGGGAGGGGGGCGCTGTACCATCACTGCATGACGCGTGTTTGTTCACATGCCAATGGGGCCTATACTTTGCTAGACATTTTCTTTGGGTTTTTTTTTTTTTTTTTTGGGGGGGGGGGGCAGAAGAGGCTGGCTCAGGGGTCCGCCAGGTCTCCGATGTAAAAGTCCTCGATCAGATCAAACACACGCGGCGGGTGCTGGCTGCCATAGAAACCCAGGGTGGAGTCGTCCCCCGCGTTGTTCATGATGGAGGGGCCACCGGGGTGCTCCTCCACGTAGGATGTCACGTCGTACACCCTGAAAGACGCGCCTACTGCTCAGCCCGCTGCTGGGCAATGATGATGATGAGCCCTCGAGTGGCAGCCGCCTGAGCTGAAACTGCCAGTGATATAGAGCCGCAGGAGTGGAGGGGCGAAGGAATATGATTTCGGAGGAGGGAGGGGTAGCACTTGCCTATATTTTTCGTGCTCTCTGGTCTTTAGGATTATCCAGAGGTCGTCCTCCTTATTGTGGACCGCCACCTCCGACCGCGGAATCTTCTTCGCGGTCGCCTTGGGGGTCTTCACCGGCTCCCCGCTGCCGCCCTGCACTCGCCGCACCATCAACCGTCGGACAACCTCTCGGTCAGCTTGCTACCGTGCCCCCTCCTCTCTTTGGCCTTGGGCACGCCAAGGGTGGCGGCGGCGGCAGCGGCGGCGGCGGGCGGGGCCTGCTCACCGCGGCTTTTAGCACAACGAACAGCAGCGTGATGAACACCACGCTCAGCGCCAGCAGCAACTGCTCGCCTGTCGCGCCCGTGGCATCCAGTGCCGCCTCCCACAGCCGCTCCATTGCTGCGTGCCCCGAGCTAGCGGCCTGATGGGGAGACACAACGCCCAGAGAGAAGACTGCCGGCGGTAGCAAGGATTGTACTTCGTGTGTCAAGGAGCGGAACGGGAGCCGTCGCCCGAACCAGGTGACGAGCAGTTCGTTTCGTAAGCGCGCAGCCTCGCCGGGGGATGAAAGCGAGCCGATATGGGGTATCAGGTTTTTAATCAGGTTTTGGTTAGGTTATATGCCATGTACGGGTAGTGCTTGCGCTGTGTACTAGCAGTGCACTGCTGTAGTATACCCTAATATTCAGCGAGCCGCTCGGTACGGGGTACCCTGTAATTAGCAAAGCAGGGGGCTCGAAATTTTACCAAAAAAGTGTCAGATCTTTTACAACGTTTGGCACAGGGGCTCGAGCCCTAGAGCACGCATGAAAGGGTTGGGAAGGGTGGGTTGCGCTAGCTGGAAGCTGGCGCAAAGGCAGAAGGTGGAGACACCGCCGCGTCGCGGGGCGTCATATCGGGCTGAGGGATGGACGTGGGCACACGGCAGTAGCGTACTAGCCGCGTATGGCGGAATTGTAACGTCGGGTAACACCCGTTGTACTTAGCCCCGTGCAATTCAAACCTCTATAATTCTCAATATGACCATTAGCAAAGCAGGGGGCTCGCAGTTTTACCATCATGTCGCCACTTGGCGTGGCAGCCTGGCTGGTTGACCGCCCCAGGGGGTCATCCAGCCAAAGATGTGCCATGCTGCCTGACACGGCAGCACTGTTGGGTCGATGAAGTCGAGCACCACGCTGGACTCCATCGCCCAGCCGCCGAAGTACTTGATCTTCTGCCTCATCACGCCGATCACGTACGCGGCTGTTGTGGCCCCCTTTCGGAGGGAGTGGGACGTCCACGCGAACCCCGCAGGGGGGGGGGAGGGGGGGGGGGGGGCTCTTGCACTGTTGTCAGTAGCACCAGTTGCAA
Organism: Tetraselmis striata; assembly: GCA_006384855.1. Lineage (NCBI taxonomy): Eukaryota > Viridiplantae > Chlorophyta > Chlorodendrophyceae > Chlorodendrales > Chlorodendraceae > Tetraselmis > Tetraselmis striata. Next base: position 76,310 of record VCJN01000988.1, read on the forward strand.
CCAGCTGGTGAGGGTGTCCGCCGTCCATCATTTGGCATGCCCCTCGCGCTGGCTGATGGCCCATCGCGCCGCTGGCACGCGGCCGCCGGCGAACACCTCACGGGTGGCATCAAAGTAGTGCAACAGCTCCGCGATGTCGGCATGCGCTGATGCTGGCAGCTGACACAACAACTTCTTGCTTGCATCCGCGCCACGCTAGCCTTTCCGGTCACGATGGTATAGGAGGATTCCGCCGTCCGGGCCGACCGTGAGGTCGCCCGTACGACACTCCACCCCCGCTCCTCCGCGGCAGAAAAACAGACAAAGCACGACGACTGCCAGGCTGGCGCGGAACAGCTCCACGCGCACCACGGTACGTGGGTCCGTGCCCCATGTAAGTCCCAGCGCCAGCCGTAGGGCTTTTGCCAGGGTCAGGACTTTCAGCACCACATGCGCGGGCCATGGGGACCGCATCAACTCGGAGTGTAGCGTCACCTGCGACGCCGCTAGGCCCTTGCGGACCCGGCTCACCGGATCGCCCAGACCCATCGGCTCCCGGCCGTGGTCCTTGAAGAAGTTGTTGACGGCCGACGGGTAAGGCTGCAAGCTGGAGGCCTTATAATCGTCCCCAGGTTGCCCAACCACGTGGCGTACCGTGCCATAGTCCCGGGGCCGGCAGCTAGGGCCGGTCGCCGCTCGTCTTCGCAGAAATGGAAATATTGCTTTATGCAACTGGCGTAAGACGCCGCAGTGGCCGGCGCCCACGCAGCTCATAGGAGCTCCAAGGTTTGGACGCCAAGGATGTCAGACCCTAGCACCCGTGTCATGTACGGGGGCATCGAATCAGCCCATGGTACATCTCGCGACCTCGACGCGGTACTTCACCGCTGCAGTTCGTACTGGTGCCGCACGTACAGCCGGTACTTGGTGGCCGTTGCCCGGAAACATGGATAGCGTAGCACTTACGGCCCCTCGGCGCAAGTATACCCATGCCGGAAGGGAACGCGGAATGCAGTGACGGGTCAGTGAGGCCTGCCGATCATACCTCGCCCGCCATCCCGGCCGGAACAAACCGGCGCGCGGCGCCACCGTGAGCTCCTCCACTGCCATCTCGGTGAGGGTACAGGGGGCAATATCGAGTCAAAATGGGCACATTTACGGACTCGAAAATGTGCCCCCCACGTGATCGCTTAGACTCGGATATGTACCCACTTTTTGGGTGCATTTCAGGTGCAATGTAATACTATACGAGAGTACTAACAATGACAATTCGCCGTGTCCTCTTCGCGCCCTCTGCTGCGTAAAGTACTACCCGCCTCACCTAGGTGGTGGGGCTACTTCGCGCCATTTTGCGCGCCACGGTGGCCCACACTGTGAAGGATTTCACTCCTCGCTGCTCGAAGCTCCAAGAGACCTGCTGCAGCGCCGCCGTTTTGGGAGCCATCTCCGCCGGACCCCGCTGGCAGTGGTTGAGATGCGGGCTTGGAGGACCCGCCAGCCTGACGCGGCGCCGCTACGACCTGGTAGTAGCGGTCATCGACTAAGACGCCGGGGGGGGGGGGGGGGGGGGGGGGGGGGGGGTTTAGAGACCCCGCTCGGCAGGGCAAGCAGGTGTTGGTGGACTCTAGTAAGCGTTGCTTCTTGATGTGTTGAATGCCGCGCCGCATCTCGTTGTCGTTGCGCCAGTCGCGCACGATGCGAATCGAGTAGCCACAGTGTTTTACAGTCTTGCTCTGGCACTCCCCGAAGAGGGCAGAATCCACGGCAGCGTATCACCAATCTACGGAAAAGTCCGGCGCAACAGCCTGCAAGACAAGGTTCCACGACGCACGGGAGTCGGGTGTGGAACAGCGTCTCGTCGTTGGGAGCGACAGTACACGGGTTTTTACGCGAGATGCGGGCGTTCGCCTGCCCCCGCTGCCGAGATGAGGTACCCCCACCGTCACGGTTGACTCTCTCCACCCTATGCATCTCTTGCTCGTCAGTCTTGCCAGCGGTGGCCTCAGCCACAGCTGGCAAGACTGACGCGGGGATGTACTTGTCGTCCCCAATGTGGGCCTCCGGGTTCCAGTGCCGCATCTCTCTCGGCGCAACCGCCTGTAAGACATGGTTCCACGACGCACAGAAGTCGGGTTTGGAAAAGCGCCTCGTCGTTACAAGAGCTAGGAGCGACAGTACACGGGTTTTTACGCGAGAGATGCGGGCGTTCACCTGCCCCCGCTGCCGAGATGCGGGTAATCCCACCCTCACGGTAAAGTCTTCTCCACCCTATGCGTCTCTTGCTCGTCAGTCATGCCAGCGGTGGCCTCAGCCACCGCTGGCAAGACTGACGCGAGGATATACTTGTCGTCCCCAATGTGGGCCTCCGGGTTCCAGTGCCGAATCTCTCTCGGCGCAACCGCCTGTAAGACATGGTTCTACGACGCACAGAAGTCGGGTTTGGAAAAGCGTATCGTCGTTACAAGAGCTAGGAGCGACAGTACACGGGTTTTTACGCGAGATGCGGGCGTTCACCTGCCCCCGCTGCCGAGATGAGGTACCCCCACCGTCACGGTTGACTCTCTCCACCCTATGCATCTCTTGCTCGTCAGTCTTGCCAGCGGTGGCCTCAGCCACAGCTGGCAAGACTGACGCGAGGATGTACTTGTCGTCCCCAATGTGGGCCTCCGGGTTCCAGTGCCGCATCTCTCTCGGCGCAACCGTCTGTAAGACATGGTTCTACGACGCACAGAAGTCGGGTTTGGAAAAGCGTATCGTCGTTACAAGAGCTAGGAGCGACAGTACACGGGTTTCTACGCGAGAGATGCGGGCGTTCACCTGCCCCCGCTGCCGAGATGCGGGTAATCCCACCCCTCACACTTTAAAACTATCTTCACCCTCTGCATATCTTGCTCGTCAATGTTGTCAGCGGTGGCCTCAGCCACCGCTGGCAAGACTGACGCGAGGATATACTTGTCGTCCTCAATGTGGGCCTCCGGGTTTCATTACCGCATCTCTCTCGGCGCAACCGCCTGTAAGACATGATTCCACGACGCACGGGAGTCGGGTATGAAAAAGAGCCTTGTCGTTACAAGAGCTAGGAGCGACAGTACACGGGGTTTTTTACGCGAGAGATGCGGGCGTTCATCTGCCCCCGCTGCCGAGATGCGGGTAATGCCAGCCCTCATGGTAAATTCTCTACACCCTTTGCATCTCTTGCTCGTCAGTCTTGCTAGCAGTGGCCTCAGCCAGTGATGAAGGTATAGGGTGCGCTCATCGTAGAGATGCTGCCATATACCCCCGCAAAGTGCTATCCAGTGATGTAGGTAAGGTGCGCGTATTGTGCAGGTGCTTCCATGTATCCCCGAATAGTGCTGTCCAGTGATGTAGGTTGGGTGCACTTTTTGTGCAGGTGCTGTCACATAGCCCCGCATAGTGCTATCCAGTGATGTAGGTAGGGTGCGCTTATTGTGCAGGTGCTGCCATATATCCCCGCATAGTTCGATCCAATGATGTGGGTAAGGTGCGCTTATCGTGCAGGTGCTGCCATGTATCCCCACATAGTGCTATGCAGTGATGTAGGTAGGGTGCGCTTAATTGTGCCGGTGCCGCCATATACCCCCGCATAGTGCTGTCGAATCATGTAGGTAGGGTGCGCTTATCGTGCAGGTGCTGCCATGTATCCCCGAATAGTGCTATCCAATGATGTAGGTAGGGTGCGCTTATCGTGCAGGTGCTGCCATGTATCCCCGCATAGTGCTATGCAGTGATGTAGGTAGGGTGCGCTTATCGTGCAGGTGCTGCCATGTATCCCCGCATAGTGCTATCCAATGATGTAGGTAGGGTGCGCTTATCATGCAGGTGCTGCCATATATCCCCGCATAGTGCTATGCAGTGATGTAGGTAGGGTGCGCTTAATTGTGCAGGTGCTGCCATGTATCCCCGCATGGTTCTATGCAGTGATGTAGGTAGGTTGCGCTTATTGTGCAGGTGCTGCCATACAGCCCCGCATAGTGCTATCCAATGATGTAGGTAAGGTGCGCTTATTGTGCAGGTGCTGCCATGTATCCCCGCATAGTGCTATGCAGTGATGTAGGTAGGGTGCGCTTACTTGTGCAGGTGCTGCCATATATCCCCGCATGGTTCTATGCAGTGATGTAGGTAGGGTGCGCTTATTGTGCAGGTGCTGCCACACAGCCCCGCATAGTGCTGTCCAGTGACGTAGGTAGGGTGCGCTTATCGTGCAGGTGCTGCCATGTATCCCCGAATAGTGCTATCCAATGACGTAGGTAGGGTGCGCTTATCGTGCAGGTGCTGCCATATAGCCCCGCATAGTGCTGTCCAGTGACGTAGGTAGGGTGCGCTTATCGTGCAGGTGCTGCCATGTATCCCCGCATAGTGGCGGCCCGCTGCCCCGGCCGCGGCGCGTGGGCGGCCCGCTGCCCCGGCCGCGGCGCGTGGGCGGCCCGCTGCCCCGGCCGCGGCGCGTGGGCGGCCCGCTGCCCCGGCCGCGGCGCGTGGGCGGCCCGCTGCCCCGGCCGCGGCGCGTGGGCGGCCCGCTGCCCCGGCCGCGGCGCGTGGGCGGCCCGCTGCCCCGGCCGCGGCGCGTGGGCGGCCCGCTGCCCCGGCCGCGGCGCGTGGGCGGCCCGCTGCCCCGGCCGCGGCGCGTGGGCGGCCCGCTGCCCCGGCCGCGGCGCGTGGGCGCCCCGCTGCCCCGGCCGCGGCGCGTGGGCGGCCCGCTGCCCCGGCCGTGGCGCGTGGGCGGCCCGCTGCCCCGGCCGCGGCGCGTGGGCGCCCCGCTGCCCCGGCCGCGGCGCGTGGGCGCCCCGCTGCCCCGGCCGCGGCGCGTGGGCGCCCCGCTGCCCCGGCCGCGGCGCGTGGGCGGCCCGCTGCCCCGGCCGCGGCGCGTGGGCGGCCCGCTGCCCCGGCCGCGGCGCGTGGGCGGCCCGCTGCCCCGGCCGCGGCGCGTGGGCGGCCCGCTGCCCCGGCCGCGGCGCGTGGGCGCCCCGCTGCCCCGGCCGCGGCGCGTGGGCGCCCCGCTGCCCCGGCCGCGGCGCGTGGGCGCCCCGCTGCCCCGGCCGCGGCGCGTGGGCGCCCCGCTGCCCCGGCCACGTTAGCAAAGGTTATGCGGTTGTTGAGATCAATGGTCAGGATTCAATACGTTTGTAATGTATGGTCTTAATTAGAACCGTGACGATTTAGCCTTGTTGCGGAACGGCCTTGCAAAATGTATCGCATTGCCGAGCCCGTGCGCATTTGTAATCATTTCAAACTTTGTCCGTCCGAATGCTAACAGACGTCCTTGTATGTCACATAAAGCCAAATGATAGAAGGTCTGCAGCCATCTACGCTGTTGCGGCACGCGTGAAATCGGCAGATGTCCGGTGCGGCGCTGCAGATTCCGTGTCAATCTGCGGCGCAGTGCCGCGAATATGAGGTATACGGGGTTCTGCCTAGCAATCTGTATAGTGTCGCCGAGGCTATGCGCTTTCATAATCATTGTATGTCATATACAGCCGAATGGTAAAAGGTCTGCAACCGTCTAGGCTGTTACGGCACGCGTGAAGTCAGGAGATGTGCGGTGCGGTGCTGCAGATTCCGTGTCGATCTGCGGCGCCGTGCCGCGAATATGAGGTATAAGGGGTTCTGCCTAGCAATCTGTATACTGTCGCCGAGGCTATGCGCTTTCATGATCCTTGTATGTCACATAAAGCCGAATGGTAGAAGGGCTGCAGCCGTCTGGGCTGTGACGGCACGCTCGAAGTCGGGAGATGTGCGGTGCGGCGCTAGAGATTCCTTGTGAATCTGCGGCGCCGTGCCGCGAATATGGGGTATAAGGGGTTCTGCCTAGCAATCTGTATAGTGTCGCCCAGGCTATGCGCTTTCATGATCTTTGTATGTCACATAAAGCCGAATGGTAAAAGGTCTGCAGCCGTCTAGGCTGTTACCGCACGCGTGAAGTCGGGAGATGTGCGGTGCGGCGCTAGAGATTCCGTGTTAATCTGCGGCGGAGTGCCGCCAATATGAGGTATAAGGGGTTCTGCTTAGCGATCTGTATAGTGTCGCCGAGGCTATGCGCTTTCATAGTCCTTGTATGTCAGATAAAGCCGAATGGTAAAAGGGTTGCAGCCATCTGGGTTGTTACGGCACGCGTGAAGTCGGGAGATGTGCGGTGCGGCGCTGGAGATTCCTTGTGAATCTGCAGCGCAGTGCCACGAATATGAGGTATTAGGGGTTCTGGGTACAAGCGGCATGTTCGAGTCAAAATGGGCACATTTCCGAGGTTTGGGTCGACAAGTGGCGCTTCTTGTTGAAGGGGGGTCGTGGAGATGGTCTATGTAGGCAAGGGGAGGAAGCGTGTGAGAATCTTTGCCCTCACGCGCGAAGATGCGCACACATTTGAGGTTCCGAGGTTCTGAGGCTCCGGCTCGGGCAAAGGCTGCGAATCTCCGGCCCCCTGCGATGGCGGTCCGCTTCGATGTTGCCCACCGCTCGGTTGCAGGGGCCTTATGGGCTGAGTCGTGGGTATTGGAGCCTGAGACGCCCTCCTGCCCGAACGCAAGTGCATCTGCGGAGAAGCTTGCGCCATGGGGGTCACTAGCAGTTCGTCGGGAGCCCTCGTTGGCTCAAAACCAAACGCAGCTGCAGATGCCCCCGCCACCGGAGTCTTCGAGCGGGCAAAGGTGCGTTTTCCTTTGCGAGGACGGTCTGCCATGCTTTTTGTGAACCAAGATGCGTGAAGATGCCTTCCTGAACAAAAGCGCGAGGGTGCTTGCGAGTGATAGAAGAGTGAAAAGCACAGCGGCGGAGTAGCATTCGAGGCAAAAACGGTTAGCATGGACTGGTAACGACGCATCTCGTCAAGGGGTGGAGGATAGATGTGTAGTACATAGTGCAGTATAGGTGAAGGGTACCTCGTACAGTGTTGGCAAGAATGTGTGAAAGGCCAGTTTCACAGTACATTCGTACGGTATTGGGCGTGACTCAGTTTTTGCACCCCCCTGGGGGGGTGCAAAAACCGAGTTAAGGGGGGCACATTTTCGAGTCCGTAAATGTGCCCATTTTGACTCGATATTTGCCCTTTTTCCTCTCGGTGAGTGCCTGGTGCCACGCCTTGCCCTCCCATTGCGGGGCGACGACGGTCGCCGCTGCGCCACTCTGCTGCAGCTTCTACACGAGGTCGGGTAGCAGGGGCTTGGGTGCGTTGCACCCGTTGTTTTCGCGGCGCCAGTCCGCATCCGGCAGGTGCAACGAGTCCACCGCTTTGCACGTAGGGTCCAACCACGCCGCGTTGTAGCGGGGGAGCAGGGTGTTGAGGGCGGACGTGAAGCGGTCGATGGAGTGAGGGCCGAACCGGCTCTCTAGTTCCGCGAACATGAGGGGGTCGAGTTGCCAATCGTCGCTGTCGAGGTGCCGGCTTAGACGGTCCGCCCAGATATTCGCTGCCGAGCGAATGTACCGCGCGCGTAGGTGGATGCCGTGCGAGTCCAGCAAGCACCAGAGTCGTCGCAGCTCGGCCATCATCTGGGGAGAGCGTGAGGTTAGGCCCGACAAAACTTGACATACCGCCTGATTGTCCTCGTGCAGGAGGACGTTGCGCCCGGCGAGGTGAGGGAGGAAGCTTTCCACGGCAAGTCGGACCGCTTTGAGCTCCTTCCAGGTGATGTGCTGGCGCTCGTCCGCCGAGCTCCAGAATCCCCGCGCCTCCAACCTGCCGTTCAACACCCCGCCCCACCCGTAGCCTGAGCTGTCGGTGTGCAGATAAGCCGTCTCCACCGGGCGGTGGATGGGCTTGCCGTTGGACTAACTGGGCACCGATGTCCACCACTGTAGGCCGCGGCGGAGCTGTGGCGTCATCCGGACGCGCCCACCCCACCGGTCGCCGACCACGGAGTGGAGCTCCCGCAGGAAGAATCTTGCGGCCGGGATCGCCAAAAAAGAGGTGATGCGCCTGCCCTGCCAGTGACTGCAGCTCGCGCACTGGGAGCCACCTAGCATTCCGCGTGGGGCGGCCGATGAGCCGGGTGGCCTGCCGGGAGAGCCGGTTCAACTTGTCTGCCGGTGCGTAAAACATGCCGGACGCTGAGTCGATGTCCACCCCTAGGCGCCTGCCGAACTGGCAGGGCTCCCAAAAGCCCTTTGTGGCGTTCCGCTGCAGCCCCAAGGCGTCGAAGAGGCTGGCGAGCCGATGACGGAGGTGGAGCGCATGCTCCATGGATGCGGAGAGGAGGAGGAAGTCGTCCACGTAAGGTAGGATGCGCGTTCCCCTCCACCTGGTCCGCCGGAGGTAGCGCTTGCTCCGTGTGGGCTGCGCAGACGATGAGGGGGGCTCGGGCTCGGGTTTCCGCAGGTGAGTGGTGAATACTTGAGTGAGCGTGACGAAGTAATAGGGCGAGAGGCTCCAGCCCATTGGCAGACCCGCGTGCCTGTAGAGCTGACCTCGGACGTCCACGGTGAAGTAGTCTCGGTCCGCCTCTGCAATGCCTAGAGCATACAAGCCGTCTTGGAGGTCGAAGGAGAACATGTAGTCTCCCCTTTTGGTGAGGTGGTGCACTCCCAGTAGGGTCTCCATCTTGAGCCGCTGCTTGCGCACACAGTAGGAGTTGAGCACGCGGAGGTCGATGATGCAGCGCCACTGGTTGACGCCGGGCTTGGGCACTAAAAAGAGTCTTGAAACCCACTTGCGGCAGGTGCCAAACTCACACGCGCCGGACTCCGCGAAGCGGGCAACCTCGCCCTCGAGGAAGGTGAGCTGCGCTGGGGTAGCATCATGATGCCGTTGTGGAAGTTGGGTGGGGGGCGGTTGTGCTTGAAGGGGATCCGGACGCCCTCCTGGATCCACCGTAGAACTTGATCGCTCGCCCCGATGTCTTGCCATTGCCGCCATTGCCGCCGCAGCCACGCGGTGTCGCATGTAGCTTGAACTTGGGTAGCATGACTCGGAACGGCGGGGCACACCGTCAGTGCTGCTCCTCGGTCTGTGGGGTAGTAATCTTCCTCGCAGGGTTGCCGGGCTGAGGCTTGCCCTTGATCTTGTCTTTGTCCTTGTTCTTGTCCGCCCTCTCCTTTGTGGCGCGGTCTTCGTGTTCTGCGCGCTCCTGCTCCTTGATGCGGATGTTGCCGCCGCTGCCGCCTCCGCTCCCTCCGCTGCCGCTGCCCTTGAACTGCGCGACGGCCTGTATGTGCCTTGGCCGCCTGGTGGAGGCTGACCTCGAGTCGTTTGTCGTCCAGGGCGTTGAGGAGGCCGTCGACGCCATTGCTGGAGGGCTCGGCGGCGGTGGTGTCGAAGAAGCGGGAGTAGACGAGTCGCTCGGCGACTCGCTCCTCGCCGGTAAGCGCCTTCTTGCACTTGAAACGCCGGAGGTAGGTGAACCGGTCTTCAGCAGCCTGCCCGCACGCTGCGATCGTGCGAATCGCGGAGTCGAGTAGGTCGTTGGCGTCCGCGGTGTCGCGAGCGGTGGCGTTTTTCGCGCGAAGCGTTGCCACAGCGTCAGTGAGCACCGCGTGCGCGGCGGCGGTAAAGACGCCATAGCACATCAGGTGGCGATACTCGTCGCGTGTCGCGTGCTTCTTCTCGTCGGTGAGGTAGCGGTCCCACTCATAGTTGCGTGGGTTCCACAGCCCGGGGTTGGCGAGTGCTACAGGGGGCATAGACTCGGCAAATGCCCGCGGCACGTAGTCGATCCAGTCGTGCGGGTCGATGAGCGCCGCGTGGTCTGGAGATTTTGTAGGGAAACCGGGGGGAGGGTCGTCCTCCTCGTCGTCACCTCGAGGCCGACGGTTGGCGTCGCGGGAATAGGTTTCTGCGGAGGTGGTTGTTGAATGGAAGAGGTGCGGGAGTCTAGCTCGTCGAGTGGCAGCAGCATCCACTGCACCAGCGCAGCGAGGCTAGCGGTGTAAGTCGTCGAACTCGCGGCGTTGCCTCCACCGCACCCCTCCAAGTCGTACAAGTCGTCCGGCAACCGTGTGTTGTCCATAGTACGGCATGCGGTCGTTATTGCAGTCGCGGTGAGCGGCTGGCGTCAAACGTCGTTGTGAGATCGTATGTAACCTTGCGAGACTTCGAGAGTCTCGATGCCGTTGCGCTAGTTGGAAGCTGGCGCAAAGGCAGAAGGTGGAGACACCGCCGCATCGCGGGGCGTCATATCGGGGTGAGGGATGGACGTGGGCACACGGCAGTAGCGTACTAGCCGCGTATGGCGGAATTGTAACGTCGGGTAACACCCGCGTACTTAGCTCCGTGCAATTCAAACCTCTATAATTCTCAATATGACCACAAAACAACGCATGATTGTCTTTCGGGCTGCGGCCTGACGACTTTCGGGCTGCGGCCTGACCACGAGCGTTCAAGCGCGCGCAGGTTCGCGCTACCATGTACCTTGTAGATTATTCGCCGTCGGCACATTTCCTAGCAGTGAGGCGGGCCCGCCGCGCGCGCGAACCACGGTGCGCGGACTTGGCGGGCGGTGCGGGTGCGACCAAGTAATGTGCCAGGTACCAGCAGGGGTAACAGCACCGCGCACAGAGTTTATAGCCATACTATGACCTTATGTACTGCGCGCGTATATTGCGATTTTATTGCGCATTTTCTTGCTAACCGGAAACTTCCGTTTTTCCGGGCCGCAGTAGCGGACGGGTATCGCTGCTTTTTGAAGCGCACACGCCAAGCGTGGCCATGGGCGGCTCGCGACGCAAGATAGCCGCAACATGATCCCACATGTTTTCAGAGTAGGGCATAGAAATACCCTAGGTAACCCTAGATGTACACCGTATACATGCGATGTAATAAACACATCTGCGTCTGGCAAGAAGTCGGATCTCATCAATGCTAGATGTAAATGCGTATATGTCTACCATGCGCCATCGCATTCATCGTGCGACTACTAGGGGCGGCTAGCTCGAGGATATATGCTCACAAGGCGGCAATCAGTTTCGCGACATGTAGCATGCAAGCTGCGCACGGATCTTGGATCTTACTAGACCCACCCGTTCATTACTTTTGACGCATGCAGTACTACTTGGCTACGTGCTACGTGTTGAGATCTCATGCCAACCACCAATAGATAACGTACGCACTCGACCTACTCTGGGACACGCCCATGGATGCTGAGGAGCTCCAATTGTCGGCACATATGCGATATGAAGTCCCGGCATATACTGAGGAGGAGGAGGAGGAGTAGAAGGAGCACATAAAAGGAGGTTCCTTATAATAGCATGTCGTGGTCATTGTACTTTGCGATCCGTGTTCCCGCCTTGCGGCGGTCCCTTTAGTAATCCCGGCTTACTCCTTCCGGCATGCCCTTGTATCTGACCTTTTTCCTTTTCCGGTCCACATGACGCCCGAAAACTTTGCTATAAAATCCCGCAACCTCCGCAGCGCACGGCTAATTGTATATTCATCCGGGTTGAGCGCCCTCCGGTGTCCGGTGACAAAATATGTGCAAGTATTTCTCCGGACAGTTTTTCCCAGATGGAGCCAATGTCTAAATGATCCCGTGCAATCCTTTACCGAACTCGGAGATTCCCGCATTTCCGAAATAGATACAAATTATTCCTTCCAATAATTCTGGTAGATGCCTCAACTGCCATGATTTATCCCCGTGTAAATGATGTGAATCCCCGTAACCTGATCTTGGACATATTTTCTCCGGCGCCCGCCCTGCGCAGTCTGATTATTTTATTTTCATCCGTATCTTGTGGTGCTCGCCCACAAGGTTCCGTCTTTGTCCGGGGGGATCTGCATTTATGTATTTATTTTCAATGCCGAACTTGATATTTTTTTGTCTCCGGACTTAGTTGGGGTGTTGGTAGTGTGGTACCCTTCCTAGGGCCATCTGTCCATGCCCTCAACTTCCGCCTCTCGCCGCCTAGGCCACTGCTGCAGCCCCTAGATATATAGGGCATCTAGGGCATGATGCAATTATCCTGCCTATTTTCTGCTAATGGTGACTTTGCTAAAATACACAATGATCTTCCCTGTCTTTTTGGTCAATATATAGTAGATGTCGCGCCTCCGCACGGTTTGGCTGTGGTCGGCGGTGGCGGACGCGTTCAAGAAGAGATGTTATCTTGGGTGAGATGCGGGCTTGCACGAACGACGATCACGTACGGTGGGTGGATGGGTGGGTGGGAGGAAAAAACACAAAGGGGTGTGGCGTAGCGTGCCGTGGTTTTAGCAAGGTGGAGCTGGAGCCTGGTGTGATAGATGTCGCACATATGTTTGGCCGGCCTTGCGCCCCGCTGCACGTGTTAGTAGTTGTGCGTTGCATTGTATAGCCCTTCAACCCACTATCTGCTCCTCTCGCCGTCCCGCGCTTGCTCATGCGCAACGCTCCGATAAGCGCTCCCGACAGCCCCCGTTGTCTGTCTCTTGCTTTTGAATACATGAGTATATTTCGCCTTGCGACGTTTAACCTTCCACGGTCTGCACGCTCGTCACGTTGTGATCAGTGGCGGGTGTCACGTCACTCATTTAGGCAAATAATGCACGTCGTGCTTCATGTCATACTATAATTACATTCCTTCATATCATACACTCCCAAATGTTTACACATATTAACAAATTTACCATTCGTGACTATATGACTACGAGCAGCATTATTTACCGATACTAACTTGAGTTGCAGCAGAAGGGTGGGAAAACATGGCCACGCACCGCCATTTAGAGTTTTTGCCACCTACGCGCTAATAGTATGTAATAAGCCAGGGGCGCGCGCGCTATACCATCTGCGCTGCGGCCCCAGCCCCGCCCCGGCTTCCAGGCGCAGCTTAGTGCCCTGCTGGACGACGCGGCGGTTGCAGGCGCGGTAACGACTACTGCTTGGTACGCCGAGAATCCTTAGCGGCACTGGCCTCGCCGGCCTCGAGGTTCTGCGAGCAAAACGCACCACCAGCTTCAAGTATCACGGAAATATTAGCTCAGTTTAGCTAAGCTGTGCTACGGACCTGCGAGGTGCAAAAGGCGTTGATTATGTCGCCTCCGTAGTCCGCTTGCTCATAGCAGGATTCTCGCACGTGGGCCGCCGAGGGAGCCTTTTTGACTCATCCGTGCTGGGCGGACCGCGCGGTGGATATACTCAGCGCGCCGTCGTGCGGACTGCCGTCACGCCGGTACATCTGTCGACGGGGCATAGGCCCCGTTGCTGCACGTAGCGGGAGCCATGGCGAGCAGCGAGGGGCCGCCGCCGCGCGGCGGGGCGAAGAAGCGCATGGACAAGCTTCTCAGCAAGCTGTACTCGCGAGGGAAGCCCAATAAGGATGCTCATCAGGTGAGTGGCGATGGGACGGGATGAGAGGGGGGGGGAGGGGGCGAGCTACGTCCTAACAAGTGGAGGGGGAAAGGGATGAGACGGGGGGCAAGTACCAAGCCCCGTTAAGCGTTGCTGCGTAAACATGTGCACCGCTGGCGAGGGGGAGACGGGCCAGGTCCGTTTAGGTCCCAGTGGATCGACGTAGCCCCCCCCCCCCCCCCTTTTCCCTTTATTGATCACGAATGCGACAAGCATGGCTCCCTGCCAATCCTTATCCTCCACAATTGCTTGCCTCCATGCTTCATGAGCGCAGGCTGGACCGGAGAGGGGGGCCAAGAAGGTGGCGCCGCAGGTGAGCGTGCGCCCACCGTAGCACCCGCAGTGAGCATACATGTCAGCTGCCAGCAATGACGAGGCGGGTGGCCGGGGCGGTAGGCCTGCCAGGTCAAAGGGGAGGGAGGGTGCATGCGCGAAGTGCGTTTCGGGGACGGGGGTTAGACTGCATGCATGAGTGTGTGCCTGCGGAATGGGGCAGCGCGCCTCCACTGTTCCTGCTGACCTCCCTGTGCGGGCCTGGTGGTGCGCTCGCGGCCTCAGAACGAGACAGCGCTGCAGCGGCTGGGCCTGAAGGGGCTGCTGAAGGCCAAGCGCGCGGCGGGCGCCACCGGGATGCACCCCGACGACATGGACGACAACCACCACAGGTGGGAGTCCGCCAGCAGCTCGGCGACCGGGTCAGAAAACGGCAGGAGGTGGGAGGTGGGAGGTGGGGGGGGAGGGTGGCTTAACGGCTCTGTGCGCCCATGCACGGCAGGCTGCTCTACCTGATCAGCCAGTACGCGGGCGTAGACAGCGCGAAGTGGCTGCGCGAGCAGAGCCTGGTGGTGCTGCTGTACGAGGGTATTGTGGCGGGCGTGCTGGACTACGACTACGCGCCCAAGAGCCAGACTGTGCAGGACACCCTGCTCTTCCTCAACATCTCGCAGGAGGGGCTGGACGACCTGGGCGACCTGCGCGAGGCCCTCATGCTCAACGTGCTGCTGGTCTCCACGTACCAGCACCACGTGCGCGCCGCTGTCACAGCATTCCTCCCCAGCGCATGCCCCCCCCCCCCCCTCCCCCCCCCACCTTCACCCTATGCGACCTGCTCTGGCACTGGGGCTGCATGCCCTTATTCCCCGACCCAACCCCCCCTTCTCCTCCTGCCCCCACCCCATCCGGCCGCCCCGCAGGTGACAAGCACGTACCAGCTGACGGAGGACGGGGCGCAGGCGCTGGGGAAGTGGCGCCAGAGCCAGCCAGCGGCCTATGCCGCAGGCACCGCCGCCATAAACAGCCTCATCTTCAAGAGTGCCCCCCCCCCCCCCCCCCCTGGCTGCCCATTGCCTGATCACACGGTTGCAGAGGAGGCCCATGAGCAGCAAACAGGCAGTCCTGACCCGCCTGCCTGCTCCCCCGGCCTCCTCAGACAAGGAGGGGCGGACCCCTAAAGACATCGACACCTACGCCTACCTGGATCATGCGCCGCAGACGCTTCTCATGGTTGACTGGGACCTCGACCTCGACCGCTACGTCCTGTCCAACCAGGTGCCCTGCGCGTCGCCTACTGCCCCCCAACGACACTCTTAGGGCAGGCAGGCAGGCGGCTAACGTGGCTACGCCGCCCGGCGCGGCTGCGCTTGCGCAGGTGGGCTACTGGCGCCTATCCAACATCACGGACATCGAGGACCTCACCTACGTGAGCTCGCCGTACATCCCCGCGTGCATCCAGAACGGCTTGCACGTGCAGGACATGCCACGGAGCAACCATCAGATCGCTGCCAAGGTACCTCTGCCCCTCCCGGGGCGAGATACTCCATGACAAGCCACAGCGCCATCCAGTTGGCTGGCTGGGAGTCTACGGTGGCGGCGTCTCCGACTCCCTCGCCCCCCTTGCAGGTGGTGGACGCGCTGCGGCGCGAGCGGCTGCAATCAGACAGCCACCAGACGTCGCACCACAACATCCGGGACGAGCTGGATGAGGTGGTGCACCTCAACGACGTGCGCGTGATGGTCGGGGAGTGGATCCCCTTTGGCCGCAACCACATGGTGCGACACCGCCGCTGCAGCCCATCCGGGCCCACTTGTCACCTCCATGCAGCTCCGCATGGATGTCACCCGTATTGTGCTGGATTCGGTGCTGCTACCGTTGTAAAGACATGGTCACATGATGGTCACTATGTGTTATACTCGTATCAAATACCTGAAAAATGTGAGCTGGACTGCGCACATGCCATTACGGGCAGCCGCAGATAATCTCAGGGCCATTAAGGTGATACTATGATTAGTAGAACTTCATTGTCCGGTGGTGCACTCCCCGTTCCGGAACCCCGGGGGGGGGGGGGGGGGGGGGGAATCAGAGAAGTAGCGGTGCCTTTGGTTTGTTATATGTTTGTTGTGCGCTGGGAAACAGGGGTTTGACGTGCTATACAGGAGTAACGTGTGTGTGTGTGTGTGTGTGTGTGTGTGTGTGTGTGTGTGTGTGTGTGTGTGTGTGTGTGTGTGTGTGTGTGTGTGTGTGTGTGTGTGTGTGTGTGTGTGTGTTTGTGTGTTGTCCTTTGTGGGGAGGGGGTACCATCCGCAGCCATTGTAGACATCAGCTACCTTTTGTTCTAGGTGCAAGCGCATGCGCAGCGCAGGGTCAAATAGCCAAGGGGGTGGGATGGGGGGAGGGGGGGGGGGGGGGGGGCTTGACGCTGCCTTTCCTGCGTCTGCAGGCCAACCTGATAAAGAAGCTCGGCGCAGAGCGCAAGGTGCAGGGCGGCATGTTCACCACGGCGGTGGATGAGGCGCCTGGCTCCACGCTATTTCAGTACGACTGGCAAAAGGTGCGCGCCCAGCAGTCCATCTCTGCCCTCACCCCTCGACCCTTTACCTGCCTCGCTTGATGCTTCCAGGTGCGCCTTGTCACATTAGGTAGGACATGGCATGACATGACACGACACGTCGTGACATGACATGACATGACATGACATGACATGACATGACATGACATGACATGACATGACATGACATGACATGACATGACATGACATGACATGACATGACATGACATGACATGACATGACATGACATGACATGACATGACATGACATGACATGACGTGGCATGACATGACATGACCTGACGTGGCATGACATGACATGAGATGAGATGACATGACATGACGTGACATGACATGACATGACGTGACATGACATGACATGACATGACATGACATGACATGACATGACATGACATGACATGACATGACATGAAATGATGTGACGTGACGTGACGTGACGTGACGTGACGTGACGTGACGTGACGTGACATGACATGACATGAAATGGCATGACATTACATGACATGACATGACATGACATGACATGACATGACATGACATGACATGACATGACATGACATGACATGACATGACATGACATGACGTGGCATGACATGACATGACCTGACGTGGCATGACATGACATGACGTGGCATGACATGACATGACGTGACATGACATGACATGACATGACATGACATGACATGACATGACATGACATGACATGACATGACATGACATGACATGACATGACATGACATGACATGACATGACATGACATGACATGACACGACACGACACGACATGACATGACATGACACGACATGACATGACATGACATGACATGACATGACATGACATGACATGACATGACATGAAATGATGTGACGTGACGTGACGTGACGTGACGTGACGTGACGTGACATGACATGACATGACATGAGATGAGATGACATGAAATGGCATGACATTACATTACATGACATGACATTACATTACATGACATGACATGACATGACATGACATGACATGACATGACATGACATGACATGAGATGAGATGAGGTGACATGACATGACATGATATGATATGATATGATATGACATGACGTGACATGACGTGACATGACATGACGTGACGTGACATGAAATGACATGATATGACATGATGACAGGACAGGATGACACACCATCCATGGCTCAGCAAGCTCTCCATCCCAAGGACTGTCTCATCCTGACTCGCCCACCGCCACGCTCCCAACTGCAGGTTGGAAACTGCCTCCGCGTGCTGGACTACCAGCCGGCGGGGCATGTCAACTTTTTGGCGGATATCACAACTCCAGAGGAGGAGGGCATCGTGCAGGTGGAGGAGTTTGGGTGCCATGTCCACTTTGACGGCTCCGTCATCTATGGCCTGGAGATCAACAGCGTGATGGAGGCGCTGGGAGAGCGCATGAGCATGGACAAGCTGTGCCGCCTGCTGGTGGACATCCAGCAGGACTCGTCCTTCCTGACCTACTCCATCACCACCGCCTACCAGCGCGTGCTCATGGACACCATGAGTGGAGGCTGCAGCGTGAACCGCGAGAAGTACAACTGCCTCATCGCGGAGTCCATCGAGCCGCGCCGCCCGGCGGCGGAGTACTTCGACGGGGAGGAGCTACAGATGGAGATACAGCAGGTATCGCCGCCTCGGCGTCTAGCCCGCTACCACGCATGACCACACAGCACAATGCCCCCTTCCCTTTCCATGAGCACACATGAGCCGCCGCCATGATGCTTCGCTGGCTGCTCCTAGGTGATTGGCGACGTGCGCGGCTGCTACGACATCGGCGAGCAGGGGGAAGTGCTGCTGATGCTGGGCAGCAGCGGCATGCTGCTGGTGGGGGCGGACGTGTACGCGCACGAGCAGCTGCTGGTCGCGTACCTTTGCCTCCGCAGCCGCGAGATGGGGATGGAGCGCTTTGTCAACCGCCTCTTCCAGCTGGGCGACACGCTGCAGGCACGCCCCGGCAATGATGAGCCGTTTCCACATCAACATACGTAACTATGAATGTTTCATATAAAATCCCCCGCAGTTCATAAGTGCCTTGCAGCTTTTCTTGCTCCCGTCTCTCTATCTATGGCATGTTTGATCCATGTGTGCGTATGTGCCACAATGCATGTCCTCCATCCCGCCAATGCCACCATCCCGTCCTCCGCTTCTCCTCATCCTAGGAGCTGCGGCACTGTGTTATCACGTATACAGAGGACCCCGGCAGCCTGGACAAGATGGCGCTGCTGCAGAGTGAGACGCTGCACGAGATCATCAACCTGCAGGAGCTGCTGAGCCAGATCATCGAGGGGCTGGACCTCAACCACTCCATCCTCAGAAGCCTGCGCCTGCCGGAGCTGCATCCGGCGGCGGTGCCTGGGCCGGTGCTGACCACCGCCGCCGGCCTGCCGCCCATTCGCACCGTCCCACTCCCAAATCTGCCCGCCCGGGCCCCCGGGCTGCGTGGCAAGACGAGCCTGAAGCGCACCACGCGCCCAGCAACGACAGCCTCCGTCACCGGCGTGCCGTCCAGGAACGGCAAGACTGGGGCTAGCGGGCAGGCTACTGCCCACGCACAGATGGTGGAGGCGCTGGACATCCAGGAGCTCTACGCCTCGCTCAAGCTGCGCTGCACCGACATGGCAATCCACCTGCAGGTAGGGCCCTCTTAAGCCCAGCAGCCTCTTGCGTCCTCCCAGGTGCAGCCTGCGCTGCGAGCCGCCCGATATCGGGTTTAGTATCCTTGCTGCTACTGTTATAAAAGTCACCGCTGTCTGAGGCAGTACCCCTGGCGCATTTCCTTCCTTGATACCTTGTGTTTCAAGTCTTCGCGCCATGTGGTTGAGGCGTAAAAGCACATAGCATTCCCGCCATATGGTTTCGGAGCATTGGAGTCTCAGGGCAGCAGTGTTTCTTATTTTATGAGGCATCTAAGTTTCTGGCTTGTGGGTCTAGTATTTGCGCCATGTGGTTTCGGAGCATGGGAGTCTCAGGGCAGCAGTGTGCTTGTTAGATGAGGCAACGTAGTTTCTGGATTGTGGGTCTAGTATTTGCGCCGTGTGGTTTCGGAACGTGGGAGTCTCAGGGCAGCAGTGTGCTTGTTTGATGAGGTATCTTGGTTTCTGGCTTGTGGGTCTAACATTCACGCCATGTGGTTTCGGAGCATGGGAGTCTCAGGGCAGCAGTGTGCTTGTTAAATGAGGCAACATAGTTTCTGGCTTGTGGGTCTAGTATTTGCGCCATGTGGTTTCGCAGCATGGGAGTCTCAGGGCAGCAGTGTGCTTGTTTGATGAGGTATCTTGGTTTCTGGCTTGTGGGTCTAACATTCACGCCATGTGGTTTCGGAGCATGGGAGTCTCAGGGCAGCAGTGTGCTTGTTAAATGAGGCAACGTAGTTTCTGGATTATGGGTCTAACTTTCACGCCATGTGGTTTCGGAGCATGGGAGTTTCAGGGCAGCAGTGTGCTTGTTAAATGAGGCAACATAGTTTCTGGCTTGTGGGTCTAGTATTTGCGCCATGTGGTTTCGGAGCATGGGAGTCTCAGGGCAGCAGTGTGCTTGTTAAATGAGGCGACGTAGCTTCTGCCTTGTGGGTCTAGTATTTGCGCCATGTGGTTTCGGAGCATGGGAGTCTCAGGGCAGCAGTGTTCTTGTTTGATGAGGCATCTTGGTTTCTGGATTATGGGTCTAGTATTTGCGCTATGTGGTTTCGGAGCATGGGGAGTCTCACGGCAGCAGCAGTGTGCTTGTTAAATGAGGCAATGTAGTTTCTGCCTTGTGGGTCTAGTATTTTGCGCCATGTGGTTTCGGAGCATGGGAGTCTCAGAGCAGCAGTGTGCTTGTTAAATGAGGCAACGTAGTTTCTGGCTTGTGGGTCTAACCTTCACGCCATGTGGTTTCGAAGCATTGGAGCTTCATGGCAGCAGTGTGCTTGTTAAATGAGGCAACGTAGTTTCTGGCTCGTGGGTCTAGTATTTGCGCCATGTGGTTTCGGAGCATGGGAGTCTCAGGGCAGCAGTGTGCTTGTTAAATGAGGCAACGTAGTTTCTGGCTCGTGGGTCTAGTATTTGCGCCATGTGGTTTCGGAGCATGGGAGTCTCAGGGCAGCAATGTGCTTGTTTGATGAGGCAACGTAGTTTCTGGATTGTGGGTCTAGTATTTGCGCCGTGTGGTTTCGGAACGTGGGAGTCTCAGGGCAGCAGTGTGCTTGTTTAATGTGGCAACATAGTTTCTGGCTTGTGGGTATAGTATTTGCGCCATGTGGTTTCGGAGCATGGGAGTCTCAGGGCAGCAGTGTGCTTGTTTGATGAGGCATCTTGGTTTCTGGCTTGTGGGTCTAACATTCACGCCATGTGGTTTCGGAGCATGGGAGTCTCAGGGCAGCAGCAGTGTGCTTGTTTGATGAGGTATCTTGGTTTCTGGCTTGTGGGTCTAACATTCACGCCATGTGGTTTCGCAGCATTGGAGTTTCAGGGCAGCAGTGTGCTTGTTAAATGAGGCAATGTAAATTCGCGCAATGTGGTTTCGGAGTATTGGGGATTCATATCAGCAGTATACTGGTTAACTGCTGACATATTTTCGGAAGCCGGCAGTTCTTGCTCTAAATAGTTAAGGCATGTCATTCCACTGGTCAGATACAACAATCCACTTGTTGTGCAGAGTCCGAAGGATGATAGATCGGCGGCACATAAGCATGCCCTCTCAAACAAGCACGGTCTTCAATTTATTGCGGCACGTGTTGCCCGAGCGGCGGTCCACTACGCGCTGGCTGAGCAAACGAAGGTGTCCCCCAGACCTGACAGCTCTCCCCCTTCCTTTGGTGGCTGCCGCTGCAGGGTGCGCGTGCTGAACTGGATTCGCTGCGGCACATGACGTCGTACATTAGCACGCAGGAGTCGTTCAAGCTCAACAGCCAGGTGGGCTACACGCCTCTTGCATTGCCCTCCGCCCCACCTCCCGCCATCTCCAGCCCTCGCACTTCCTGCTTCTTTGTCTCCTCCCCTCGCCACCTGCCTCAGATATCGCAGATCTGCCTACCACCTGGGGACTCCCTCCACCGCCATAATAGCCGACATCTTGAACATGAACAACTGTATGCTCCGCTTTGTGTGTACGCGGCGAAATACTCTATTTGCACCGTCCGCTGGCAGGTGCAAGCCAACACGCGTAATCTGGAGGATGTCTTTCGCGCTAACGAACGCAGCAGCAGCTCCCTGGAGATCATGCAGGTGCGGCTGCCAATGCCTTAAGTTCTCTACTGTCAGAGGTCCGCAGTGCCTATCAATCACGCCGCAGGTCGTCGTGTTGACGATATATGACTTCGGCTGCTGACAAATAGTGCGCAAGGAATGGCAACGGCAGCTCTGTGTGTTTACTAAGGCTTGGCGGCTTTGACCCCCCTCTCCACCACCACCACCAATCACGTCTCTCCCGCAGGTCATCCTGGCTGGCTCACTCGCGTTTGACATCTTGGACCGCTGCGCCACCATGTACCTCTCCATTGGCGACCGGGATAGCCCGTACGAGCGGTGGTGAGTGCTCAACCCCAGGGGCATCTGCTTACGCCCGATGTGCGCACACTTGTGAATATTCATCCCGTAGCAAGAGGCATGTCAGGGAGCCACGTACCACTGCCTGTCAATCTGCAGCACATTTTCGGATCATTCTGCGTTTTGCAGCAACACCGCAAGCGTTTCAGCCTGGTTTGTGTACCACGGTGTTGATTCTCCCTCTACTTTTCGAGAGGCAAAATGGTGTGCAAGTCCCCTTGCGCAGATTATGGTTTCGGAGCAAATGATCTGACCGGACATTGTTCCACGGCATGGTTTCGGAGCCGCCGCATTTTAGTGACTCACATTCTGGTTTTGGAGCACCGTTGGCGGGATGCTAACATTTAGGCATCGCTATAGTCAAGTGATGTCCGTTTGCATTCTACAGCAATGCCTGGTTGAATAATATAGCAAGTTGTGATTGCAGAGGCATAACATGTCTTGGAGTGTCAGCACCTCATGGCCTTGTCTTAAATGGTGGTTTCGGAGCCCTCGCGTGCGCCCAGAAGGCGTTGCGTTTAAGTTGGTCGTTTTCGGTGCCGTATAGTATCGGTGATATTCGTAGTTCTGCTTGCGCGTAGCTCTATGCATATCTGTACAGACCTAATACCCTCGCGGCCACCTTGGCCCCCTGGGACGCCGGTGCCAATCCCGGAATCAACCTCCCATCGCCCTCGCTGCGGCCGACGTCCCGACACTGACACCTCAGCAGAATCGGACTCAGCATCGCCGACTTAAGTGGGGTAGCCCCTGACCTCCGGGCTAGTTGCGAGCCGGGGGTGTCTGGGACCACTATGATGACGCGCGCGGACCCAGCTTATTGTTTGTTTTGTCACAAATGGTACAACCTTGGCAGCACCTGCGAAGGAGACGCCCTTTAACGATGTTTCAATTTGATCTGCTTTTAGTGGGATCGGTACCTGAACGTGTGATAGAACGTGCCAAATGTCTGCACCATTCATTAGTTACCTTCTGACACGGTTTCGGAGCACAAGTGGAGTGGTGCGTGATTATCTCCTGTTCATTCCACAGAGTTCCCTCGTGCAGGGTCCCTCTTCTACTTGTCAGTGATGGACTTGCTCCTGAAGGGGCGCTAGGAACAAGGCTCTTGACCATGCCAAAATATGGCATACCCTATAGCATACTCTAACATGGCCACTATATTTACAAGACTCGCGAAGGAAGTCATGAAATGTATATCGTCGGATTTTAAAATTGCAGAGGCTGCCTTTCCTAATTGAGATGGCCATACTGCAGTGCCCCCCCCCCCCCCCCCCGGCTTCCTATTCGATCGCTCAATGCTGGGCGCATCATGTAGTGCAAGCAGCTCGCGCTCCTTGCGGTTGATTCGACATCCTGACACCCCATGCACATGGTTCCGTCCTGAGCACAACGCTGTGCCCGCAGGCTGATCTCCATGATCCGCGAGCCGTTTGTGTGGTTCGTCGTCAACTTTGCCTTCTGGCTTCTCATGTCCTTCCTGCTCATCAGGTTCATGCGCTACCTGGCCAGCAGGGCGCACGGCGTGTTAACGGTGCGCCTCACGCTCAACATCCCCATCTCCGTCACTGGTCTCGCGCGGATGCTGGCCAGCAAGGAGGTGCAGAGCGAGGATCTCATGGTGGACGAGGGCGGCTTTCTGCGCAACTGCTCCTACGCCGACAACAGTCCAGTGTGCCCCCCTCCCCCCCCTTCCCCACCAACCTTCCTTTCCCTCCGGCCCACTGCTCTGCCTTTTGGCTCCTGTGCCTGCCCGCCCTAAGTACAGAATTCTGCGTAGTCAACATGGTTTCGGAGCTGTTTCCGGCACACAAGTTCTGCACCGGTGCCATGTTGCTGCAAAGCGCGAGGGGACGTAAAGTTTAAAATGCAGACATCCGCTGCTCAGCTCTTGATGTTTAGGGTTTCACGGGTTTTGCATGTTGCGCAGGTTTGAGCATTTCAAAGGGTTTGTGGTTTGCCCATACTACCACCCCAAACCCATTTTCAAAGCAGATGTGTCGGTGGGAGGTACAGAGGGGAAGGGGGATAAAGGGGTCCAAGCACGTTGTGACTCATTACACTAGCCCACAAACATCATGACACTGGCACAGATAAGAAGTGCTTTGATTCCTGTTTTGAGTCCAAAAACTATGCCTTCAGCGACATCATCTAGTGCAGACGTGATAGTGGCGTCTCCCCATGTATGTGCTCATACACTGCCATTTCCCCGGAGTGACCAGTCTCCCCCCTGGAGCCCCCACCCGCTGGCTCTCACCGGCTGACTGGCGCACCAGCCGCCGCCCTCATGGCCTCAACTCACCGGTCCGCACCGCCTGCCATGTACGCGCACAGGTGTGGAGGGGGCACAAAGTGAAGGTGGACATCATCTACGACGAGAAGTCCTCGCACCTGCTGAAGAGCTACCTGCAGGTGCGCGCGGCCAGCGGCGGCGCTCCTGACCTTGATTTCCCTTGTTTGTGGGATAGCAGTTTTTTGTTATTCCTTTCGCCTCTGGGACAGGGCTGGCACCAGTGAAACCCTGGCAGCGTCTACGACGGCCGTTTAGGCAGCGTAACAGTTAATGCGGAAAGCCGTGGGTAGGCGACGCTCCGTTATAATCAACAAGCCAATTGCCGAAGCATTCCGTAAGACTAAATAGAGGCCAGTGATGGAGTTTCCACTACTGTTGGATCACCGTGTGAAACACTGCCATTAAAATACCCGTCACTGACCACGAAAGCAGTACCGGTATCGCACTTGCGGATGAGTTGGTCGGCCCGGCGATGGCATTGGCATGAATGGGTTCACTTTTCTTGCATCCATTCATGTCAAATTGAAATGGAGCACCGGTGAATCGGTGAGAGGGATATGTATACTTATTCATGTATATATATCACATCATGTATATACTATGTATACTAGATATGTACGATATAGAGTATGTATATAATATTATATATATAGTATGCAGATAGTATATATATGTATATATAGTCACTATGTACGTCTATCTCGAACAACGCTGGTATGACGAGGTTGCCGACACGATCTATTCTTGTAGCTGTATACCGGTGTGCTTTTACTCCTGACTGTGGGCGATGTCGGGGGCCGGTCGCCGGGAGGCAACTCTTGGGCGGCGCCATCACCATGCGGATGCCCGCGTGCTGACCCTCTGTAGACAAGTGCTCCGAGTCTTGCTACGATGGGGGTGGCAGTGCAGCGCGCTGCATTGCCTTGTCAGCCTTTGTTCAGCACTGTGGAGGCATGGCACTCGCGCGGCTGCCAAACCTCAACAGTCTAGCTGGCGCTTTCGCATCCATCTAACGCGGCTTGTCTGTGCCGCTGAAAGGTCCCCAAGTCGTGCGGGTTCAACAACGTCGAGGAGGTGCAGGACGCCTTCTTTGAGGTGCCACGCGGTGCCCCGCCTGAACCGGATTGTCTGGCGGTGCAGCCTTGTGCTTGATGGCGTGCGGCGGCTGCTACCTTTCCGGGGGACTGGACTATTACCTCGTGGATATGGCGAGGGCGTGCCGCGGGGGCTACGGCCCGTGCGCCTAACACCGATGCCGCGCCCGCAGGACTTGATCCGCTTTTGCGCGCTGCTGCCCGAGGTGGTGGCGGTGTGGAAGCGCTCTGCGCTGACGAGCCAAAAGGAGGAGCAGCGCAAGATGACGCGCATGCTGAGCCTGATTCGCGGCGGAGGCGCCGCCAAGGTGGGCACTCTCGCCTCAACGAGCAGCAAGTTAAGCTGCCCAGCGGGGGTGGGGGGGGGGGGGGGGGGGGATAACATTGTGTTTGATGGGCATTGCGGGCGGATCGCCAGCCTGGCCCATTGCGCCGCTGCATTGTTCAGTGGTCCATTGATCCGTGCACCCGGGCGTACGTGATTCGCTACAGTGTCGTGGGTGGCCGACAGATCGGACGGTTTGGTGTCTCGCTGAGCTCCGGGTTACAACATCGCCCTGAGCTTTGAAGCGGCGACTGGGGAGCGGTCCTGATGATGACCGCAGGGGGGGCGGGGGGCCCGGTCACGCGGGGTGCGATTCCGGCATAGCTCCGCTCGGCACCGCATGATAGGACGGGGGTCGTGGACTCGTGGTGCGATGCGCGATGTGACATGACACGGCACAGCACACCGACTCTATGGTGTATGTATAGGTGGGGCTGCATATAATGGAGATATGTTTATTTGTTCGTATGTACATGTATCAGTTAGCGATATATATATATATATATATATATATATATATATATATATATACACGTACAGATTTATTTTAAAGATGTAGACATTTTTATATATCATATATATATTGATACGATATATATATAGATATATAGATATAGATACGATATATATATGTGTGTGATAGATGTACATGTATCATATATGACATATCTATAATATCTACATGTAGATATTTTGTATCTAGTAGAGAGAAATGAGGGAGGGAGAGAGGGGGAGCGACCAGACGCCGGTTTTGACTTGAGATCACCAGCGCAGGTCAGTAGGGTGCATAGCAGGGCGTCGCGGCACGACATGTCACATCGGTGCGCAATGCGCGGCAGCCCCAGTTGAACGATTGGGCCCACAGTGGGCCCGCAACAACCCCCGCTTGCCAACCTACCCTTTCGCTGTCCGGGAGCTGCGCCGCTGCGGTCGGCTAACCCGCCACCCTCTCTCGCTGCGTGCGTGGCTGCCCTCGCGTCCGCTCAGCCGCCACCCGGATCCGGCTCCTCGGGCCGGAAGCGCCCCAAGACAGGCACGAACCTCATGCGGAGCGCCGGGCAGCTCAAGCTAGAGAACAAGACCCGCTTCGACCTACAGCACGAGACGGAAATGAGCGCCAACAGCTTCGCCTCCGTGGAGAAGTCCGCCCTGAACATGCAGCGCAAGAAGGGCGTCACCTTCGGAGGGCCCAGCAAGATGAATCTGCTCTCGAAGCGGGGGCGGCTGGTGCCGCTGTCTCAGCAGGAGCTGGCGGGGAAAGACGTGGAGGCGGCCGCGGAGGAGGGCAGCGGGCACGGAGACAAGCAGCCCTTCCTGGGCGGAGGCTCGCCCAGCAACAGCGTGCACCCAGGCTGAGGAGCGGGCTATCCCGGCCATTGCGCAGGTAGCCAGCGTGGCGGGGGGGGCAGGGCCCAATACTTGCGTGCGGCATTGAAGCGGACCATCATGCTGTCGGCAGTCTGCGCAAGGCTCTCCCACGGACGCTCCAATTTGGCAAGCTGGCAGTGGGCATATGGGACTGTCTGAAGGTCTACCCGCACCGTCCAAAATGACAACCTGCGGTAAATATGCGGGATACATCTGTGGCTGTGCGCAAGCCATAGCGCGTCATCCGCGCAGCGGTGGTATCGGGCGACAGGGGCGGACGACCTGCACTGTCCAGAGATGATTCCGTAGGCTTGATGCCCCACGTCATGGCTGCTAGATACAATCCGTTCGCGGCACGGATGCGGAGTACCGGATGACCTCGCTGACTGGGTGCCACAGTGGCTGGAGCTCGGTGGAATAGAATTAATAAATGTAGCACCCATCGTGCATTGATGGTAGACCACTCCGCCGTGCTGGCTGGCTGAAATTGTATAATGACGCGACAGCCAATGCCTTCTTATGTCTTGGTTACGTCAAAGCCACAGATGGAGCGCCGATGAGTTTCCTGCATCGTCTGACATACCGTCATCATTCTAATGCATGTCTCATTGGGTTGCGCATCTGCAGACGACGACAAATCTGCTGCCGCGAACCTTGCCGCCGGTTTTGTTAGTCTGTACAATATGCAGAACTGGAACATTGCGCATACCAGCGATCAATGGAGTAGAGGCCGCACTGACTATGTCGCAGCAGGCGGAATGAGTGGGCAGGCTCGATGCGTGGCTTTGGCTGTTGGTCGCGTATTGTTCATCGTTGGTGATACTACCGGTCACCAACTCTTCCAAAGGTGCAGCATGCGAGTCAAATCCGGGTAGAAGAAGCGGCCACCTACTCATCGGCGCAGAGTCCTGTTGTATTATTGCGTGATGCCCCTACCGTGATTTTCATATGCGCAATTGCAGCGGTGCCCTGCAGAATCACGCTGGGAACACGATGGGAACATCACTTGTGACCCTCTATGCCAGTTTATTAGAGTAACATTTGCCGATTCATCAGGGGCGGATCTCTGAGCGGTACTCGCTCCTGGTGTTATCAATTGCTAGTACATCACTACATCATCTATAGTACATAAGCGTATCTAGTACATTACGTTCGTAAGCTAGTTAGCTAGGACAGGACATTCCCGAGTTAGTACATTACCGCAGCCGATGTATGTTTCGCATATGTGTTCTTATTAAAGTCAGGGCGGCAGTAAGAATGCTCTCGGTGGTTTTGGAGCAGCTGGAAACACGATAGGAACGTCACTTCTGACCCTCTTTGCCAAATAGTTATTAAAGCATTAAACTGCCGATCCATCAGGGGCGGACCTCTGCGCGGTACTCGCTCCTGGTGTTATTAACCGCTGGTACATCACATCACCGATAGTACATTAGCGTATCTAGTACGTTACGTTCGTAAGCTAGTTAGCTAGGACAGGACATTCCCGAGTTAGTACATTACCGCAGCCGATGTATGTTTCGCATATGTGTACTTATTAAAGTAAGGGCGGCAGTAAGAATGCTCTCGGTGGTTTCGGAGCAGCTGGAAACACGATAGGAATAATGTAATAAATAAATGTAATAAATATTTAAACACGATAGGAACGTCACTTCTGACCCTCTTTGCGAACTAGTTATTAGAGCATTAAACTGCCGATCCATCAGGGGCGGACCTCTGCGCGGTACTCGCTCCTGGTGTTATTAACCGCTGGTACATCACATCACCGATAGTACATTAGCGTAACTAGTACATTACGTTCGTAAGCTAGCACAATACATGACCGAGATAGTACATAACCGCAGCCGATGTATGTTTCGCATATATCTGCGCACATGTTCTTATTCGAGTAAGGGCGGTAGCAGTCCTACTGCCGGTGGTTTCGGAGCAGCTTGGTTTCGATGGCGGTACGCAGCAAAGCTTATTGGGCATTATATTTGCTTCGTCACCTCGTCGTCGGTCAGTAGTCATATTGGTCGTCCACCACAGCAGCAAAACAAATTATAATTCCGAGCATATTAAAGGTGTCGCGGGTTTACGACGACAAATAGCGAACACTAGACGCATTGAATACGGGACATAACGAACTATCCGTTTAGTCAACCAAAGCACGAACTCGAAAATCCGGCCGTGTCACGCCCCCGGGCCGTCATCTGAGGGTGCCCTCCCGAGTATGTGTCACTTCTGAGTCGGCACCTCCAGAGAGCAACCGCTTTCAGTACCGGGATTGTTAGCGTTAGCGTTTCGGCGAGTATTCGTCATTCCACCCGTGCGGTACCCGTAGCGTAACGACCGAATCCCAGATACATTATTCCGGTACCTTGAATATTGCTCGGATTCTAAATAGGATTGCTGTGACGGGACAGGCGATAGGTAGGCGCCCCACTGCTTCATCGCAGCTTAGTTTTGCCCTTCTAATGGATGCTACTGCTGACGGCATCGTGCTGTTTCTGATCCCTTTTTCTGATTTCTGATGCCTGATCCCCTTTTCTGGTTTGATGGGGCAATAAGAGCTGGTGGTGCAGACAAGCAACAGCTATGATCACGTCATTTACTTGGTATCCCAATAGGTTGTTACCATCGATCATGCTGTCAGACGCCAGGTACCAGTGACTGTGTAGCAGACGGCATCGGGCCATATTCAGCAAAGTGTCTGCCACATCTCCTTCTCCATTGTTAAAATTTGCAGGCAGACCGTCGGGGAATAAATTATCAATACTTCATGCAATTGTTTTTGCGTCCGTCATCGTCCTTCTCGATGCATATGGGCGGTAGCCAGTGGTCTACGGACGCGTGCTAGTTGCTCTCCTCCCCCCCCCCCCCCCCCCCAGCATGTACGGTTTCGAAGCAAATTGTACATCAATGGTGCTAACTACATAGCCTGTGCCGGGCATAACATATCTGGCGATGGAATAATATGACTCAGAGACCGTACCAAACATAATCATCTTGGTTTGCTTGACAAGCAGGCAAGCATTTGATGACGAAACCCCTTGTCCCGCTGAATCAGTGATTAGGCTGATACTGCCAGCACGCAACGACCTGCCAATAAGCAATATGCTATTAGTAATTTAAAACATGTAGACGGACCTTTTGAGCGCAGCGAGAAGCTACAACTACTCACAGGGGGCGTGTACGATATAGAGTATGGTATTAACGCAGTGATGACTAGTCTTGGCAAAAAGCGGCCGATATTTTAAGCACCCCGGGCTAAATTTTGTCTGCAATTGGCTCAAGTCTGCAATAAATTTCGTCTGCACTGGCCAATTTCACCGTGGCGGGATATCCTGTGGTAGCAACAGCCGGGTTCAGTCAAGATGAGGCGGGGCGATTATTATTTAGGATATGATTAGTATATTGTAAACTGCAGCAAGCAGCCCAGGCAGCACGTTGATCCCGCTGACTAATCCTAATCAAATGACGGAGTCCTAATGCCGCCTACTACGCGGCCGCGTGATGCATGCGAAGTACTTCGGAGACACCACTAATCGCGTTATTCGTCCCGCGTATCACTACAGGTACCGCATTTGTCTGATTCGCATATACAGGGCGCGGCAATGCTCGGAATATTTGATGCGTGGAACGGATCATATCACAATTTTGTGGTACATCGTATGTCGTGCACGTATATATTATGTAGAGAAGAGAGACTAGAAATGCCATGACACTACATGGTGCAGGAGGCTGAAGGGGGGGGGGGGGGGGGGGGTCATCAGCATCACAACCGCGGCGCATCCGCAAGCCCCGATGTGTACACATGTGCATGTTCAAGTCTGCCATTGATGGAGGGTTCATATTCAGACGCTGAGGTGTTGCGCGTGCTGCAAGCAACAATAATGAGGGCATAAGAAAAGCATCGTGACTGAATCAAGGAGTGATTCACGCCTGTCATATCCCCCGCTCACTCACACCACCGGCGTGGCTAGGCATGCTGGGCACGAAACAGCAAACAACGCCACAGTACGTACGGTCCCGGCAGATCATAATTGTGCCGCCTGACAGGCAGGTGCGGCATAGGAGTCGGTCATTGACGAGGCGTCGAGCGCGGCATCGCATGACGGCGTCATATTCTCCACACAGGTTTCACCATGGCACCTCACGCAGAGTGGTCTGCCCCTAATAGCGCAGCTTCCAACTTGGCTAATACCCCTGCACACGGATGATGCCCCCCTTCTTGCCGTACAACACGCCCAGCCCCTCCACGCCAGACTCCCTCGACTGCCCCCGGTCGCCCTTGGTGCGCGCCGCCTTCTTGTGGAACTTGTGCGCCGCGCGCTTTGGCTTGTCCCCCACGCGCATCTCCGCCAGAAGCTCCAGGTCCCCCTCCTGCTCAACCCAACACAGACAAGCACCATCAGTCACCACTCTCCAAACAAACTCCGCTACGAAATCAGGCTCCAGGCATAGCTGGCTGGCGCTACTGGGGTTTACGCCCATGGAAACGTTCCGTCAGGGAAGGGTCCCCTCTTGTACAAGACTAGCCGGGGCCGGTAGCATGGTCCTCCTCCTGCTACGAGGCGGTCTCTACACCACTGTTCACCGGGGGACGTAAAGGAGCCGAGATACCTCGATCTCGAGGTCCGCTGCGCCGCTGGGACCCGCCGAGTCGCCCTCCTCCGCACTGCCAGACTGCGCAGCGCCCCCGCTGGGGCCGGGCTTCTCCGGCGCGGCCGCCGGCTGCTTCCCGTGGGGCTCTGCCTCCGGGAACTCGGGCGTGTGCTTGACGAGCTCGGGGGGTGTGCCGGGTGGCCACTCGAGGAAGATGAGCTTGCCGTCCACGTAGTCCTTCAGCAGCTGCCGCCCGGCGCGTGTCTCGTCGGGCAGGCCAGAGCCCGCGATCCAGCCGCGCGTGAGGGCCAGCGCGTTGATGAGCTCCGCGGAGCGCACCGGGCGGGTTGGGTCCTCGTGCTTGGCGGGCCTCGGGAGCGGCATGCCATACACGGCCGACAGCTGCGCGGCACAGGGAGGTGGCGGCGCGGCCAGTCGGAGCAGAGCATGCGTCATCATCGGGGCAGGGACAAGGAGAGGAGGAGGTCAACCCAGGGGATGGATAGCTGCAGGAGGGGGAGGAGCAGAGGGGGGGGGGGGGGGGGGGGCGAGTGATGGGTTGGTACGGAGGGGGGCGCACCTGGCGGCGGCCGGCACGCTTGGCGATGATGGTAACAGAGGGGTGCACGTCCGTGAGGCGGTCGATGGGCACCACGCCTGCGGGGTTTCACCAGGTTGGGGCGCTGTCAGAGAGCGGAGGCCGGCGCTGTGGCGCGTGGTGGGCAGCTGGCGAGCAGCTAACACGGGCATGAAGAAACCCTCTGAGGATGGTCATGAGCTGGGCATGGAGCATCGACGGGAGACGGAGCTCAGGGCAGGGAAGGGGGGAGGGGGGGGGGGGGGGGGCTTGCCTGCGGCGACCATCTCTGCCTTGGACGCCGCAAAGCGGGGGAGGACGAGCCCGGGGCAGTCGCACAGCGTGATCTTGGTGCCCTCGATCTGCAGCGTCTGGAAGTGCTTCGTCTTGCCCGGCGTGGGCGCGACCGCGGTCTTCTTGCTGCCGAAGAGCGCGTTGATTGTGGAGGACTTGCCGACGTTGGGGTACCCGATCAGCCCCACCATCAGCCTGCACACCGCCACCACGTCAGCGCCTAGCGGCAGGCGGCCGGGTGGGCCAGTGGTGCGGTATCCGGGTACCGAGGGGGGGGGCTCACCTGGGGTCCAGCCGGTCGCCGGGCTCCGCACCACTTTCGGCGACGCACTCCTCCGCAAACTCGGTGAAGCGGTCGATGAGCGTCTCGATGTCCAGCACCGCGGTGCGCGCATCCTCCCCGGCCGCCGGCTGCCTCCTTTGCAAGGCCGGCGCCTCCTCGACCCCAGAGGTAGCCGCTGCGCAACGGGGGCGGAGGGGGGGGGGGGGGGGGCGGCGGCAAGGTAGCCACCACGTCAGCGCTGGGCAGCAGCGGGTCACAATTTCAGGGGTGGAAGCAAGGCGCCGAGGTGGAGGGGGGGGAGCGCTGGCGGCGGGAGTAACGAGGTGGCCGGGTTGAAACCAGGGTTGGGCCCTCATTCCAAAACACCAACATCTTGTGCCACAACTTAGGTATCCCGGGCATAAATAGGCACAACCGCATAGCTGATGACGCCCCAAATCGGCTCTCATGACAGACGAGTTAATACTTGTGGCATCCATGACGCCACGTTGCTCGCAACCCAACGGCAAACAGTGCCGAGGCGCCCAGTGAGGCCATGTGCACCCCTAGCCCACCAATCACACGTAATTACGCATAGGCGCATTAGAATTCACGCATAAAGTAGTCGCCAAGTGCGTGCTGACGTGAACGGAACCACTGACGGCACGAGTCCGGCATTGCGATAACAGAACTATATTGTTGATGAAGGGTCGGCGGCTGGCCTCATGTCATAGCACAAGCACTCATCTAGTGCTCTTATGTCATGCCCAGGGCTGCACAAATTAGGAACGTACTGATAAGCCTGGTTGAAAGCGGTCTATAAAGGGGGGGGGGGGGTTACCCTGGAGCTTTGCGTCCAGCCGCGCCTGCTTCGCCTCCTCCACCGCGTTGCGCGCCGACCAGAACGCGTAGGGCACCCCGAGCTCGTCAAAGTGGTCCGCCCACGCGGCGCGGCACTCCGCCGTGAGCAGGTCCGCCTTGTTGAGCAGCAGCATGCTGCGCTTGGTGGCGCCCTGCGCCTGCGCGTACTCCACGAGGTCCTCCGAATAGTAGCGCAGCGGGTCGCGTGCGTCCACCACCTGCAGCGGGCACACGGCGCTTCAGCAGAGGCAGTTGCGTCGGGCCTGAGGGTGGCCCACGTCGGCAGCAATCTGGATGTGACAGCAGCAGCCCCCCGCCTCCCCGTCGCGCAGCGTTCCACGAGCTCAGCAGCGGCGCACCTGGATAATGCAGTCGCTGCGCTCCACAACCCGCCACAGCTGCCGCCACACCTCCAGGTTCTTCTCGAATGGTGTCAGGCACAGCAGCTCCTCCTCCTCCAGCCTGCAGCAGGACATCGGGGAGGTGACACCCTGCCCAGAGCGCAGAGCGCAGGGTGGCTGGGCGGCACGGGACTGGTCGGGGTATGCGCCCCTTGGACGGGGGTGGACGCAGGGACGTACTTGGCCAGGTTGCGGCGCCACTCGAGGAACATGGCCTTCTCCTTGTCCTGCAGCTCCTCGGCCGTGGTGTCCGGCCCCCAGGCAGGCCGCCGCGGAATGTGCAGCCTGCCAGGTGCGGGAGGGGTGGGCCAAAGCCAATCGCATCAGCCACGCGCCCAGGCCCCGGCGCCGTCATGCCCCTCCGCCCTCATCTTCAATCGAATCCAAGAGCCAACCCAGAGCAGGCCAGCAGGGAGGGCCTCACTTGTCCGCATGCTTCGCCTCAATCTCGGTGCGCTCCACCTCCGAGCGCTCGCTGTCCAGCGTGGCGACGGCGCCCTCGCTGATGACGATGACGTCGTTGGTGCCACGCTCGCCAGCAAACTCCCGGCCCTGCAGCTCCGCCTGCGCAGAGCCCACACCCACAGGGGCCCTCTCATGACCGTGCCCACGCCCATACCCGCACACCCCATCCGCACCACTGGAAGGAAACGGCCGAGGGCAGTGCGTTGCGCTGAGGGTGATGTGTGTGTGGGTGTGTGTGTGCGCGTGAGAGAGGGAGGAGGGGAGGGAGGGAGGGCGGGGGGCTCACCATCGCCAGGAACTCGTCGAGGTCGTTGCGCTCGATGATGCTCTGCATGTTCGGGCCAGTCGGGCCGATGTCCGTCGTGTGCCGGCCGCCCTTGTCCTTGTGCTCATTGTTCTGCAGCAGCATGCAACCCGGTCAGACCGTCGGAGGGACCCGTTGCCACCGGGGTCCCATGGTGAGTGCAACTGTCGCCACTAGCACACTGTGGCCACACAGGCACGACGGGGGGCCGGGGGGGGGGGGGGGGGGGGGGGGGGGGGGGCGAGGCAGGAGGGGGTCATTGCGTACCATCTGCTTGTTTCGGTTGGCCAGACTGGAGCCCACCCTTGCGCCCGTCTTGCGGGACTTGCCGTTGTGCTTCCCCATTGTGCTCGGTCTGCCTGGATCTGGGCCCCGTATTGGTCACGGCGTCAGCGCGCATTGCGAGCTGCTCCAGGTGCTGCCGGCCCGGCCGCCGACGAA
Source organism: Tetraselmis striata (assembly GCA_006384855.1). Classification (NCBI taxonomy): domain Eukaryota; kingdom Viridiplantae; phylum Chlorophyta; class Chlorodendrophyceae; order Chlorodendrales; family Chlorodendraceae; genus Tetraselmis; species Tetraselmis striata. The sequence continues at coordinate 111,232 of VCJN01000988.1, forward strand.
CCCCCCCCCCCCCCCCCCCCCGGCCCCCCCGGGTTCCGAGCCTCACCCCAACACAACTACAGCACAGGCCTCCGACCGCGCCGGCCACAGCTCAGCGCACTGCTAAAGCGTCGCATATGGGGGAGAGATACTTCTGGCGGCAGATCAAACGGGTGGGGGGCACCGCCTGTGAGGCACGGACAGCGCGAGTAGCCCACGCGGTGTCCGTTTCGGCAGCGGATGCGGACGCGCCGATAATTTAAACCACTCCCGACAGCACAAACATTGTATGAATTTAAGACGCGGTTACAGCATTTGCGGTTTCAAGAATTGGCCGCCGTCTCGCCGGCTCTGCACGACCCGTGTTTCGACCGTTCGATCTGCCCACCTGTCGACCCCTTCCGCGGCGCGGACGCAGTACCCGCATACCCATACCTGCTGGCTTCGCGGTCGATCGTGACCCAAAGCGGCTCTGTGGTGGGAGGGCTGTTGAACGTAAGCCACGTTGCTACGATAACGAGTATGTCACTGTCCCGTCGACGGCGGCTGCTGCTGCTGACGAGAGCTTGCGCGACAATAATACCTGGTGGGCGCCGGCCGGCGGCGCGGGCGAGGGACGAGCGCACCCAAGGCGCGGCCGCCGTAGTGGTTGCGGCCGGCGGGTCACAGTACTTAACGTCAAACTGCACTGCGACTTGGCGAGTGGGCCTCGTTTACAACGGGATATAGAGGGAAACATTGCGGAATAAACGGATATGTGACGCGGCCATGTAAACAGGTACGCCGGGGCAGTATTAGTAGGGCGACCGCAGCGCGCGCGAGACGACGCCGTGCTCTACTTTTTTTTTCGCCCCCGGGACAGGACCGGCACCAGTGAAACCCTTGCAGCGTCTCTACGACGGCCTTTTAGGCAGCAATCCAGCTACGGAAAGCCCTGGGTAGGCGACGCTCCGTTATAGTCATCAAGCAAATAATTGCCGAAGCATTCTGCAAGACTAATTGGCCAGTGATGGAATTTCGAACACTGTTGGATCACCGTCTAAAACACTGCCATCAAAATACCCGGCACTGACCACGAAAGGTCCGCCCTACCCGTTTGGGCGTCGGCCCATTCGAGTAATGCGATTTGGGGCAAGCCTCAACCCGCGGAGCAAAGCATTACGGGAGTGCGATACATGTGCAACACAAAAGGCAATGTGAGGGAGGGCCCGACGCCATAGCTGGAAAAATTTCCCATTCCCAGTAAAATCCAGGGCGCCGTGAAGGGAGGGCGGGACCCCGTCCAAAATAAAGGCAGTTAAGTCCTCACGTGTTGACGCAATAACCTGACTACTAATAAAATCCCCGAACTCCGGAACTAACAACCCAAAGTATGACGGTGATACCCCCACCGCGGGCACTCCGTGCTCTACTGTGTGCGGGAAAGGAAATCCATCAGGGCTCGTCGCAGTGTCACAATAACCCCCTTTGCGTCGGCTGATCGGCTTTTCCTCAGGCGGAACGGCTTTGCGAGGGAATGTTGTATGCTATTTTGGTGGGCCGCATGTAGCAGGCCTATAAAGATAGCTAGCTGCTCGACAGCTCTTGCCCTCCGGGCCTAACAGTCTCATCACGACATAGATGTGCACACAAAAACCGCGCATAGGACGAGGGCTGAATATGTGGGGGGGAGGGGGGGGGGGGGGGAGAGGGGTTTTAGAAGTAAATCGGACGAAATAACCTACCCTGCGTGAGCGCGCTCGGCCTGTGCTCACACGCCGACACACGACAGTAGCACTATCGTCGAAATAGTACTATTATAAGATTTAGATTTCGCATAATAATATCTTGTCCCATTGAGTCATTTTTTATGTGGCTGAGGGATGCTGCGACGATAGCTGGAGAGAGATGAGAGTTTAAATTGTGACCTTGCGCGAGGTGCTGCAGGTGCATTTATCATCTCTGAATTTGTCCATGGATTGCCTCGCAGTATATTGCTATGAGGTGTGTATATATATGGCGTCGCTGTTCTTATTCACATGTGCAGGTGATGGAATATCATTGACAACAAGCAGGCATGGCAAGATCTGAAGATAGGGGCATGACACGGATGTTTCCTGGTGAGCACTCCATTTCACCATCAGTCCATACCTCTAGGGCATCGATGTTAGAATCTCTCCGTGAGCTGATCCTCAACGATTCGAGGATCGAGAAGATGGCGCGTTCCATCAGTCGACGTGAGGACAACGCACTTGCCGAGAGCGACACCCAAGTCGTCATCGCTCGGCAAAATGCGTAGCATGCGCAGCCCAAGTATGAGGTCATGCATTGTGTGTTGGTTGGGCGGTAGCAGTCCAATGACAAAATCCTTAACCTCGCGAAAGAAACGTACGTTCAACGCGAGAAAGTCCTCCACGTCGTCCTTGCCGGCCTCGAACAGACGGGTGGGCCTTGCATGGCCTAGACACTCCTCGCAACCGAGACACGATCGAGCTTGTCGTGCAGCACCAGGCTCCCATGGGTTACTCCTCGATTGGTGGCCGAGCTGTCGACTCCTTTGACAGCCTCCATGGCCCGCTTCGAATGCCGACAGTGCAGCATGCGCATGTTGTGGAGCTCGTCTTGCTGCTCCTCAAGAAGATCGATGTCGCCAAACGAAATAGTGGCTTGCACCAACATGTGCGACGGTGCAGTCAGGCTAAGCAACGGAGTTGCAAGACATATCCACTTTGTCATTGTCACGTGTTTGGTCAAGAGCGGAAACGCGATTTTCTCTTGCGAGATAGTCGGCCCTCGATCGTCAGTGTCGCGGCGATGGACATCAGCAGGTCGCTTCGCTGACTCGACCTGTGACGGAGTGAGCATATGGAGAGCACCACGAATGTCGTCAGAGGCATTGCGCGTCCCATCCGCCGCGAGCGATCGATGCGAGACTTGAGGTCCAGGAGTCGATGCTATGTGTCAGCCGATCGGATCTGAAGCTCCTCGCCAAGGTGAGTCGTCTTTTCTCCGATATTAACCATATGGGGGCGGAGTCTCGAAATGGCGCGCAAAATCTCGGACGTGCCTGTGGCAATGTCAACCGGTTCACTGCCGTCACCGTCGTCAGCCCGAGCCGAGTAAGAGCTACCTCTCGAAGGGCTTTGACTCCCTCGGGACTGCCGCCGCGACTTCGACTTCCCATGTCGTCACCGTTCTATGGGAACACATGTATGCTTGACATCACTCGGAATCCAAGTATACCTGGGAAGCTCTCTCTCTCTCTCTTCTGAGGTAAGTTTTTTGTTATTGTAAAACATCATTTATACAAATAAACAATAACCCGTGTTGAATAATATCACTTATTCCTTCCTTATGGTAACAATCAACTTGGAATGCGCCGGAATATGCTATACTGCGTAACTTTTGTCGTAACTTATACCGTAATATATAGTAGCATTAGCACTTAAAAAGGCCACAATATTACGCATAATGTAAGGTCACACATACACACACACACACACACGCGCGCGCGCACACACGCACACACACGCACGCACGCACACACGCACACGCACACACACACACACACACGTCAAATAAATTATGTATAATGAGACAAAGCAAGGCAGTTTCCAAGCTATATCGATTGAAAATATATAACACTAATACTCGCACAAGCCAAAGTATCCGCTGTGGCCCATGGTATTTCCGTTGCTAGATAGGCTAGTCACTGAGCGCTACTCTTGTTTTGAATGTTCCATCCGCTGCCACGTTGATGATATCATGTAAATGATGATTGGTGTATGGGTGATAGACACAATCCACGGCACAGGTCGCCAGCATACGAGTGCAGCCATGATGACGACCATCGCGTGCTGCTACGGCATTGTTTCTGATAGCCTGGATGACTAGCCATAATTACAAACATTTCTAATCCAGCGAAGCGTCGATTTTTCGGCGGTGAGCTTTACTGCCGTACGGGTACCCGTATAGTGCAGCAGATCGGGCCTATAGGTGTATGACTAAAGCGCTTATCTACTGGCATGTACTAATAAGTACTATAATCCACCCACCCGCCCACCCACCCACGGTCCTTAATTACACAGCCGTCCGATTACGATCTCACGGCTGGGAGGTACTGGTACTGGTACTCGCTACTCGCTGCTGGTAATGGAAAAAAAATTGATTTATTACATCAGGGCTTTCACAAATGCGCACTACAAACAGAACTAACAGCAACTATGAAAAACTATGAAATGGAAAAAAAACTTTGGTAGCGACCACTTCAAAGCGCTGGCAATGCGAACGCTCGCTGCTGGCAAGGATTATGGATTACTGATTAATTTTGCGAAATGCTTCGGCAATTTGCTTGATGACTATAACGGAGCGTCGCCTACCCAGGGCTTTCCGTAACTGGATTGCTGCCTAAACGGCCGTCGTAGAGACGCTGCAAGGGTTTCACTGGTGCCAGTCCTGTCCCGGGGGCGGAAAAAAAAACTGGTAGGTACTCGCTACACGCTGCTGGTACTGCTGTACTGGTGTGAATGACAAAAAGGGCAGTTCCCCAGAACTGCTATTTCTAATTACATAAGGGCTTTCACAAAAGCGCACTACAAACAGAACTAACTTCAACTGTGAAAGGTTGCCAGCAAAAGAGAGACATAAGCGTGAAACCAAGGTCGAGCAGGAGGACAGGGAGCCAAGAAACAAGAAGGAGCCAAGGGAACCACGAAGTCACTTCGCTGCCAGGGACCAAAGGGACCCCCGCCCCGGGGTAGGCTATCAGCCGCGGCGAGGACGCTTGCAGCCAATGACCCGGGTCATAGCAACACATGCCGACGAGCGACGCGACGCAGGCGCAGGAGTACCATCACGTGCCGCACGCGCGGACGCGACCCCGCCAAGAACGTTGTCTGCATGTGCCATGTTGATGAGCAAGGAGAAACGGCGGCGCCACGCAGACAAGAGCTGGCCGATTTTTTGGCCAGTGTGTGTGTGGCTAGCTTTCGCGAGCTCCACCAAGAAAGCCTCGGCGTGCGGGGCCAGCGAGCCAAACTCGGAAACGGCGAAAGGAACAAAGCGAAGCATGCCGGCGGCGTTTCGGACACCCTCGTCATACTTCTGGATTTTGTGGCGCTCTGCAGCCCTCAAAGCAGTCGTTGGATCCGAGCTTGACACGCCGAGGATGGGGGCAATGGTGGTATCGATAGCAACCGTGTTTCCGCGGATACCGCCATACCCAAAAAGCCCAACATCGGCCGGCCGGCCGTCGCTGCCCTTCGGGAGAGAAACAAGCACCGACGGGTCCGTGAGGATCTGGACACCCACGCCCAGCGCGGACTTCACGTCGTGGCAAATGTCGGAAAGGCCATGTGCGGCCCACTCGTGTGCGGCGTGATTGGAGACGCCCCCAGAGCAACGTGCCACGTGATCAGCGTATGCGACCGCCCAAGTTGAAGGAGTGAACTCCACGCCAGCATCCTCAAAACGGGCCAGCATACCTTGTACCGAGAAGGAGCAAGAAGCACAAGGGCATGGCTCGCCAAGGGAGAGGACAGGAGCCGCCGGAAGGCCAAATGGGCGGCAAGCGGCAACACGGAACATGGAATCGTAGTACTCAGGGGAACGCTCACGGACTTCACCAAGGCGACCCTCGCTTGGAGGATCAGTCACCAGGAACGCTGTCGCAGCGCGTAAGAGGCGGCCTCGGAAGCGGTTGCTGTCAGGGCCACTTGTAGGCATACGCGCAACGAGCTTTGCGAAACGGACCGTGTGAATGCGGTGGCTCAGGGTTTCCTGTACTTTCCGCATGGAGTGCAAGGGGAAGTCCGAGTAATGCGGGATAGCTCGGAGGTCGGCCGCCGAGCGCATTGCAGACGCCGGCTCAGCCCCGGCGGCCGAGCAGCCGGCACGGGCAATGTGGGAGCGCTTGGAGGGGAGCAGCTTTAGGGCAGAGGCCAACGGCCCCGCTAGATCTTCGAGTACCGCGTCTCCACACTCCTCAACGACACGGGTATGAGCGGCGCGAAGCTCGACAGCCCACATCGGCGCCGACGCGTTGGCGCCGGCATCGAGCTCCAACGTTGGGGTGGCCATAGCCTGGTGGATATGAACTGCTGGTACTGGTTTGGTACTGGTACCCCAGAACTGCTGGTACTGGTTTGGATTACAAAAGCGCAAGCAACAAGAGACTACCGCGTAATACAACGTTACGGGCAACTTCGATAAAGCTCCAACTGGTACTGGTACTCGCCACTCGCTGCTGGTAATGGAAAAAAAAACTCTGGTACTTCAAAGCGCTGGCAATGCAAACGCTCGCTGCTGGTACTTCAAAGCGCTGGCAATGCAATTCATGGAACTGCAGGCCAGTGATACAGAACCCGTTCCTTTGAAATTTTCTGAAAAATCGACGCATCGCTGATTCAACTGTCAAGTTACTTCATATTTAGCACACCTGTCCGGGCAAATAGCGCAGAACATTCGTTCATTAAACATGTTATGTTGTTCACTTGTGAAAGTTGCCTTTTTTTTGAGCCATTTTGCACGAAATTCTCAAAACGCATGTTTTGGAGGCACAATTGCACAAAATCCCCTTGGTTGCACTCGATTTCACTATTTACCCGCGCAAAACGTGCAAAACTGGGCATGCGCAGAGCGGATGCGAGGAAAAACCTAAGTCAGGACGCGCGCCACCCCATCAATTCATTGCGTTTGACGTCGTATGATCGTGGGGCAAGCGTGCGAGGGCAAATAATTTAAGTGTCTAATACAGTGCTCAAATCGCATTGTCTAATGGGCACGAGTAGCCAACACTCGCACCCCCCCTCCCGCCCCCCACCAAGGCCCCTAGAGATACGTACGTACAACACCACTGTCTATCATTATATTGTCAACATGTCCAAAACGCACTTCTTCTCGTCTGCATTGAAGCGGTGGTCGTTGAACCACCTGCGTTTGTTGTCGACATCGAGTTTGTGGACGTTGAGCGCGGCACGGAGTCTTGCAAGCTCGTAAGTGATTTCCATGTGCCTAATGCCGTCGAGGGGCAACGAAGCACCGCACTCCCTATTCGCCTCTTCCTGCAATTGCATGGTGTAGCGAAGCTTTGCCAAGGGCCGGCGCACAACAAGGTTCTTGTGTCTGGAGTCCTTGATCTCCGAGACGCCCTTCATGCTTGTCACGGCAGTTAGCTTGGTGCCACGGAAGTCGTGCTGGCACTGGCGGGCGGTCCGGCGAACGTTCGGGAAACGCAAGCTGAAGAGCGATAGAGGCATAGTGGTGATAGGCAACCATTTCATCTTCTTCGCAGCCTCCCAAGATGAGTCCGGTTCTGGGTCGCGACTCTGTCGGGCCGCCGCGATGGCAAAGGTGAGCGGGATGTCGGGCTTCCCATGCGGCGTCGACAACCAAGGCTCGCACATGGTGACGTCCAACTCGTCAACTTCGGTGTGGTCCTCGGGCAAGCCATCCAAATCCTGGACGTCATACCGGTACCTTACGTAGGCCACAAGGTACTTGTTCTCCCAATCGCCGAGAAGACCCTCCTCGCGGTACGCGTCGGGGTTGTCGGCGGTGTTGTCCATGACGACCAAATTGCCGGGACGGGCGTCAAACTCGCGTCGGGTAGTGTCCTCATTCTCCAACGGGATCGCGACGGCCTGACCCCCCTCCTCGGCCTCGTTCGAGTGCTCAACCGCTGTTGTAGCCGCTTGCGCCCCCCGCCGGCGCTTCCGGCGTTGAGTGGAGGTGTTGATGGTGATGGGGTTGTACGTCAAGACCCGAAGCTCCTCCTGAAGGTCGGCGTACCTGCGTGCCATGCCTTGGCATGTTTGGTCAAGCCTAGGCTGGGAACGCATACGTGCAGACATTGGATCATCGGCATCAAGATCCCTGCAAGGTAGCAAGGCGCCTAGCCAAGTGTCCAGCTCCGTGGTAGACTCGGGCCAAAACGCAAGGAAGGGAGTTCGATCCCTCATCTCCAGTTCCCGGAGCGAAGCGAATTCCTCCTCCCATTCTCGCCTCTCATCCGCGGAGAAGTGCAACCTATCCGCCGCCTTCCAAATCTCCTTCTCCATGTCAGCAAAAGCCTTGCCCGGGTCAGCCTTGGAGTGGTAGAGAGGGCGAGAAGCAAGGTACGCAGGGGTGCCGTCGGGGACTCCGCGAAGGATGAACTCTGGCCCATGCTCTGCGGTATCGGACCAACGACTGCAATACAGGGCGCTGCGTACACCACCGACCACAGCCTCCGATTGCTTGATGACGAACTGGTTAGAAGTCACCGTGTTCAGCACCTGGCCTTGTCGTGGAAGACAATTGCCAAGCCAAGTCTTGATGTCGAGGACTCCCTCGAGCTCCATGAAGTTGCATGTCGGTGTGAAGGCCTGACGAAGCTCGTGCAAAAGCTGAGCCTTGGTGAATGCGGCGTGGTCGTCAAGCCACACGGAGAATTTCGAGAAGACTTGGTCGACGCGCTCGTGGGTGTGCCTGGAAGGTGAACAATATAGTAAAAAGTCAGTAAGGCCCCAACTTGGCGACTGGTGGACCCGTTAACATAAATAATGTAAGTCAGTGGATGGTGCGGTTTTTTTGGGGGGGAAGGGGGGGGGGGGGGGGGGGGCTTACCCTACTGGGAGGAAAGAGAGACGGACTTCCTTGCAAAAACCCATGTGCACGAGCCATTGGCAAAAGCACAAGACGTACTTGTTCTTGTTCTCCCGGCAAGTGTTGTCGAGCTGGAACCACACAGTGTCCAATGCCTCGCCACGCCTCTCGATCTCCTTCTTGATAGTCTTGTACATGACGGTAATGGTGTTGCTACTGTCGTGAGGGAAGCAGTCGAAAAAGTAGTACACGTCGTCCGGTTGGCTCCCGTTGTACTTGACGCATGTCAAGTGACATTGCAGGAGGTTCTTCTTCTCCACCTCCTTGTCCCATGGCACAAGATGAGGAAGACGGGTCTTGTCTGGATCCATGCCATCGATCTCGCAAACAAAGAGGTCCCTGTTTTTGCGGGAGTACTGCAAGGCCACTTCCAAGAAATGCCGCTCGTGCAGTACCCTCTCCAGATGTTGCTCTTGCACGCGCTGAGCGACAGCTCTATCGACAAGGTCCTTGTTGTACCTAGAATAACGTTTGCGGCAACAATGCCATTGATAGGTTAGTTAGTACCGCATTCAAAATCGCAGTAATTTCTCGCTAGAACGACCGGGCGTTTGCTCATGCCACACACTTAGTATCCATTAAGACTCATGGTGGGTTTGTGGCCGCACCGCAAAATCTTGGCGGAACTGGCACACACACTGCATTTGGTGAAGCGCTTGGTCTTCGGTACCTTCACATGCGGAAAGAACTGCAACCACGCTCGGCAGAAGGAGGAAATAGATGCGGGCTTCCCTAAATCAATTTGGGAATCTTGTCAGTACCTTGCCAAAAGACCATGTACTACGAGTTGCAGGCCCATTGGCCGGGAGAGGCATGGAGGGGATGATAGAACCGAGCACTCACTGTTCTGATCCTTGCAGTCGGCCACATACAACTTGTAGACCCGAGACTTCCTCATCCAACATGGTAGATGGCTTTGCGCTTGTCCGCCAGAGGGGTTGGGAATATGCTCAAGCCTGCCGCTAGCGTCGGACAAGTAGAGGTGAAGCCATGCTCTTGCATGGCTGCGTGGGGGAGAAACCTTGGGAACCTTGGCCCGCTTGAATGGAATCGGATCATCCAGGACATCGCGCTGAATCTCGGAGAGCCTACGCTCGGATACATGGTGGATGAACTTCCACGCCTCGCGGCAGGTTTGCGAAATAGGACACATGAAAGAAAACATTTTGAGATTATTGCGTAGGTCGTGTGGTGGTGTCCGACACAATCCCCTCGAGTCACCACGGGTCCCTCCGCAGGATAGACACGCCTAGCGTCCATCCATAGGATGGACGCACCTTGCGTCCATCCACAGCATGGACGCACCTTGCGTCCATCCACAGCATGGACGCAACTTGCGTCCATCCACAGCATGGACGCACCTTGCGTCCATCCACAGCATGGACGCGGCTTGCGTCCATCCACAGCATGGACGCACCTTGCGTCCATCCACAGCATGGACGCAGCTTGCGTCCATCCACAGCATGGACGCAGCTTGCGTCCATGCTATGGATGGACGCATGCCGACTCTAGCGGGAAAACGAAAACCAAATCCATGCGAGGAGTTCGATGCGATAGTAGCACTTTACCTCAACTCGAATATACTAATTGATGTACTCAGTTATTTCTCCCAGCGCCATGCGTCCATCCACAGCATGGACGCAAATATATTACAGCTAAATAGAATAATGGCCTTGCTTCAAATCAAGCAATGAATTCAATGCAGCAATACATGTGCGAACAAAGGAAAACGGTATTATTACTTAAGCTCAACATGTTAACAATCGTCGGTTTCTAGCATGAACACATGCGCGCGCCACAGGATGCACACAAATATATTCGAGCTAGACAATATTAGGAATGCTTGAAAGCAGCAAAGGAATTTAGTGCATCATTTGACATACCAAGACAAAACTTTATAATTACTCATGATCGGTATTTGGAGTTTTGGCTAGTCTATTAAAAGGGCACTTGCGTCGATACACAGTTGGAGCACACTCGACTGAAGTAATCGAAGGCTAAAGTAAGGGAAAGGCACTCACCCGGATGAAGGTTCCGTTGGGCCTCTTCCACCACCATTGTTGCTTCGACTCCGAGTCGTCGCGGGTCTCAATGTAGGAATAACATTCAACGAAGGATGGCGAAGACTCCTCCGGTTGGAACGCGAGCTTGAGTCGGGAAGCAAGGATATCGCGTGACCGATTTTGTCCCTCCGCATGCACCTCCTTTCGGGTCTCGAGAACGTCAAATAGTAATTCGTCGCGGCAACGGGCTTCTACCGCAGTTGGTGCCGATGGGTCAAAGGGCGAGCCGATGAGTCGAAAGAGGCACTTGCTGCCTTTGCAACACGGGTGAACGGCCTTGCGGCCGCGCGAGTCAACAAGAAACGCGCACGAGAGGATGCCCTCTGGGGTATCGCGACGAAAGCTCAAACCGGTGGTCTTTCCTTCACCGATGGCGCGATCGCGTTTAATAAAGCGATACTCGGCTTGGCCGAGCTTACCGGAGTTGCGAGGTTTATTTGGCACGACGCAAGTGCCGTGAAACGGCTTGGAAGATGAAGTGAGCGCCATCGGATAGGACGGGGGTTGGGGATGAGCGTTGGCGAGAGAGTGTGAAATGAGAAGAACTTTGATGGTGGACCGCCCCACGATCCCCCTCAGTCAAACCTTACGTAGTATTTCGGATTGCATGTTGACTCGTCGGTCAAAGGTTACCCTCCATATCTGTGGTTGCGAGCACCCGGTCAACGCGTTTCACATACCGATCATCGCAGTACATCGTACAGTATGGATTTATTTCACTAACCAGTACTACTGTAAAACTGCGGAAAGTGATGATATACAGTACATTCCGTAATACTTCGAACGGTATTATTAGGTGAAATATTTATCGTCATATATGCGCGCTGCCAGTACTTTGTGCTGTACCCCTGTGGCGGCGGCGCCGCCGCCGCCGCCATCGGGACCCAACTGCTGACCAAGGACTGCTGACGAGAGCTCAGAACGCACTTCTCCACAACCGCAACACCACCATCCACTTCCTCGCGAGCACGCCCAGACAGGTCCGCCGCTTTCACGATGCCGAGCCTTTGCCATTTCCTTCGCATGAAACTAACCTGTGGTTGGATGCGGTATCGTTCGCGACCGAGCAGGTCAAGCGCGGGTTCTGGTCACCCCATCTGCCCCACGCCCCTACCGGTCAACCGCCAGGTAACGCCCATGGACCCACATCTTCGCACTTCGCCCCTTCCTGCCCACCTCTGTTACTGATAGTCGAGCCCGCAAAGATAGGTCCGCCGCTTTCACGATAACGAGCCTTGCCATTTCCTTTGCCTGAAACTAACCTGTGGTTGGCTGCGGTATGGTTCGCGACAGAGCAGGTCAAGCGCTGGATCCGGTCACCCCATCTGCCCCACGCCCCTACCGGTCAACCGCCAGGTAACGCCCATGGACCCACATCTTCGCACTTCGCCCCTTCCTGCCCACCTCAGTTACTGAGTGTCGAGTCCTGCGCCGCTAGCCAGCTCTCTCAACCTCGGGTTCTCTGTGTCCCCGCGTTTATCTGTAGTGAGTGATATGTGCCGATGGCGATGATGCGCGCCTGCAGGCGGCGGCCACTCGGCCGCTCGGCCATATGAGTGCGTGGATATCGAAGATCTGGAATTCGCCAAGGATAGCTCTCCCCGGGCAACAACAGACAAAGCCTGGTGAGAGCGGGAGCACGGAACCACCTGAAACTGAGACGCGACAGGTGAGAGGGGCTTGTCCATCGTGCCTGCCTAAATATAATTATCTTTAGCCCTTGTGTCGCTTTAGTGTCCATGCTGTGGATGGGAGCAAGTGTCCATGCTGTGGATGGAAGCATGTGTCCATGCTGAGCATGGAAGCATGCGTCCATGCTGAGCATGGAGACATTTACCAATCCTGAGTATAAAAGCATTATTTCATGCATTAGATGGACATATGCGTCCATGCTGTGGATGGAAGCATGCGTCCATGCTGAGCATGGAGACATTTACCAATCCTGAGTATAAAAGCATTATTTCATGCATTAGATGGACATATGCTGTCCATGCTGTGGATGGAAGCATGCGTCCATGCTTGAGCATGGAGACATTTACCAATCCTGTATATAAAAAGCATTATTCCATTGCATTAGATGGACATTATGCGTCCATGTTGTGGATGGACACATGCTTCCATGCCTGAGCATGGAAGCATGCGTCCATGCTCAGCATGGAAGCAAGCGTCCGAGTCGTGGATCGACC
>VCJN01000989.1:0-10806 GCA_006384855.1 Tetraselmis striata
ATATTCTGCATCTCAGGTGCCCCCCCCCCCCCCTCCACCCACGCGACGGATCCGGTGGACTTTCTCGTCTCTGGGAAGACGGTTGTCCGTGGTTGATTACTTCTCCCCCTCCCTTCCCTCCGGCGGTCAGCGGCGGCGGCCATCCTCTTGCTGGTGAGCTGCTTCTACTGGTGCCTACCCCGAGTGGCTGTGCTGCTCCGTCTGCACCTGGAAAGCCGGAATGAGCGAGTTCAACTCCCTGTGGGCCGTGCGCGTCGTGATGCTGCTCTCCTCGGTGGTGCTCATGGTGCGGCCGCCCGTTACTGCCAGGCTGCCCTGCCTGCCCACCCCTTCCGGCCACCTCATCCACCTCGCTCATTGGGTGCGCTGCAGGTGGCGCAAACACTCCCGCTGGCGCTGGTGTGGTCACCCAACGGGCTGCTGCCGCTGTGGAGCCTGCGGACATCAACGCGCAGGAGGTGGCTAACATGTGCCGCGCCTTCCTGGTGGTTGGCCTCGGCTTTGCGGAACCGTTTCTGCTGCTCGTCGCGCTGTTTGCGTGCAGAGCCAGCTACGGGTGCGCCGCCAGCCCGAGTTCCAGCCAGAGAATAATGGAGAGCGGAGGGGGGAAGGGGGACGAGGGACGGGGTGCTAAGCTGAGTCTCGCGTGCAGGACAAGCCTCCGTGACCGGAACGCGAGTCACAGCACGCACATCCTGCTCCTGGCCCTCCTGGCGACAGTGCCCATCCTGATCTGCCAGGCCCTCTTCGCGCTCATTAACCTCGTTCCAGGCATGGGCTATGTGGAGGTCCGTGCCCCCCCCCTTCCCCCCCCCCCCCCCCCCCCCCCCCCCCCCCCACACACACACACCTTCCCCTTCCTCCAGCGTTTCCCGGTCCACCACGCCGTCTGCCGCATGACGCCGCCGCCATCGACAGGGCAACGACCTAGAAGACATGTTCCTGCTGGTCAGCAAACAGCAGACGCGCACCGCCATCTGCCAGCCGGAGCTCAGCGAGAACGACCTGAGGTCCTTTACCCCCCCCCCCCCTCCTTGCCCTTTCATTTGTCTTGCGGGCGAATGAGAATGAGGGTGGGAGTGGAATTCCCTGACACCGCGGGTGTGTCGCACCCGGCAGGCCCGCCTGCACCACCTGCCTCTTCCCCGCCTCCTCCACCATCCTCTCCGGCATCTTCTTCTTCGTCTACCTGCTCGCGCTGTGGAGCACCTTTGACAACGTCGCGCGCGCTGCGCTCAACTTCACGCTGCGGCGGCGGCTGCGCGGGCTGCAGGGCGTCCTCACCGTGAGCGCCCCCCCTCCCCCGCTCTTCCCACCACCCCTAAGCTGTGCCAGGCAACCCCTGGGGCACCGCAAAGCCCAAGACGAAAGCGCCCATGCGGAAGCTGATATGGGAGCAGATGACAAGCCCTATGGAAAACCCTATCAATGCCCTCACGATACCCCAAATAACACTTTGCGTAGCTGCTGCTCACGGAGCCCCCCCCCCCCCCCCCCCCCCTCTTCCCCTTCTTCCCTAGGTGGCGCTGCTAGTGGGCGTGGCGCTGCGCGGGGTGGGGCTGGTGGCGGGCGCGGAGGAGCTGTACTTCAGCCTCATCCGGCTGGGTTACTTCCTGTCGGTGCTGGCCTACATGCTGGCCATCTGCTGGACGCTGGTCTGGTGGCCCATCCTGGACACGCGGCGCGCGGAGTGGAAGGCGGAGTGCATGTGGCAGGCGGTGCGGGAGGAGGAGGAGGCGGCGGCGGCGGCGGAGGGGGGCACGGGCATGAGCACGGGCGGGTGGGGGGAGGGGGACGCGGAGGGGCGCGGCGGGTCCCCGCCGACAGGGGCCACCACCCCGCCCGTGCGACTGCGGCAGGCCTTCTACCTGGAGGAGCCAACGCCGGGGGAGATCGCGGGCGCGGAGGGGCGCCCGCCCTTCTCGCCCTCATAGCTCATTACCCTAAGGAGACCCCCATAAACCCTAAGTGCACCATAAATACCTACCTGTAGTTGAACCATTCTTCCCCGGCACTGCCGCACAGGAGTGCAACTGTTCTTTGCCTACTGGCGCCGTCCGCAGCCTTGGCATCCGGTGGCCCGATGCTCTTTCAATGTTCATAAGCCCTAAAGCCACCGGATCCGCCCACCTGCGACAACCGCGCGCAGACTCCACCCGCATTGAAACGCACCAGTACATTGTCACAACCATGGCTGGTGCAATCAGCTGACTCGTGTTGGAGGTGAGAGGGCTCCCGAAATGCAACACCGGCGGCAGCGGATTTGGGGCGACGGTACTATTGAGACACCCCAACGCGATATCACTCATCGAGCGCAATCCACACCAACCCTAGGACCCCGAGCTTGACTGCAGTCTAGGAATGTACTGCCCGGGGGGGGGGGGGGGGGGGTAATCTGCATGTCCTGTCCACCAGCACAGGTCGCGGTGCTGTTGAGCTGCTGGCGGAGCACGGCATCATCCACAGCAGCAACCCTATAAAAAACCTAGTAACAACCCTAGAACCCCGACCTGGAGTGCAGTCTCGGAGTATGTCTTGGGGCGGGCGTGGGGGGGGGGGGGGGGGGGGCTGGTTGATAATCCGCATGCCTTCACGACATCGTCCACAGCAGCCACTGCGTCACCGCAACGGGCAAGAGGAGGGGGTGGCAAAGAGTCAAAGGTGTGGGGAAAGAGGCGCTCGTGGGCGACGCGGCACTGTCAGGCAAGCGCCGCAACATGCCGGCCCTTGCTTCCTATCGTCGATGCTGGTCGCTGACGCATCGAGCATGCCATCGCTTGGTGTGGGATGTGCACGGGGCTTCCCTGGTGCACTCAGCGCACCTGCCCAGAGCGGTTCCCGGCAGCCGCGGGTAGTAGGAAGGCTGTACAAGCGTTGCTTCCGAAGGGCGGCTCCTTGGGTGATGGTCAGGCGTGGGCGTGATGCGCTTCGCCGGGACCCGGACTCGCGAGGCATGTCAGGATGCCAAACGCTCAACAAGAGGTGCAGTGTCCTGGTCAGCCCAGGAGCAGCCACCCGCACTTTGGCGGGTGACACCATGGCGGCATGATGGGGCGCGCTCGGAAGCGGACTCCCCATCCGTTCGGAGCGTCACCTCGACAAATTTGAAGGCATCCCCGACGGTATATGAGGGGAACATGCCGTCTCTACCGTGGCAGTGCTTCAGCGGCCGGGTGAACTCGCACGTGATGCGGATACCCGGGGATTGTGACGACCGCGTCAACTCATCGCAAGACGTCTACCTCTGTTGAGTTCCATGATAAAGCCATTACATTTCGTGAAGTGGCGTCTGCCGAGTTCAGGAGTACATCCGACCGTAGCGATGGTCGACGTGTGTGTGTGTGTGTGTGTGTGTTCTGTCTAGGCAGCGCCGCCCGCCCCGTGGTGCATCCAGGGGCAGGAGGCGCTCGGAGGAGCTCGCCGAAGATTTTAGCACCACATACTTGGTGGCGGAGTCGGTGTGTGTCAACACGTCGTCCTTCCGCTCTCCACCACCCAAGGCGACTTGTTCTAGCATGGGGACACTCCCGTGGGTCGGGCGCGCCCCCCCCCCCCACACACACACACACACACACACACGCAAGTGGGACATTGGGAGGGGCTACAGGTCGTCGTACACAACGGCGGCGCGGTCCGCCTCCTCCGAGGGCGGCTCCTCCTCTGCAGGCGGCGGCCGGTAGGCAGCCACCTCCTGCCGGGACACCAGGGCACTGCCGGTCAGAGGGGCTTGGGGTGTGGATGTTGGGGGAGGGGTAACAACCGCGCCGCGCAGTAAGCCGAGGGGCCAGGGCAGCAGGATTCCTCCCCCACCAGACTGGAATGATCACCATCCCAACGCGG
The DNA here is from genome assembly GCA_006384855.1 of Tetraselmis striata. Taxonomy (NCBI): domain Eukaryota; kingdom Viridiplantae; phylum Chlorophyta; class Chlorodendrophyceae; order Chlorodendrales; family Chlorodendraceae; genus Tetraselmis; species Tetraselmis striata. The sequence goes on from VCJN01000989.1 coordinate 3,841, forward strand.
CCTTAGTTTATGCCCGAAAACGGCTCATTTGTTGCCGAGGAAGCAGAAAGCAAACCGAAGAACAGCAATTGAGTTTGACGCCGACAAAAAGATACTAACGCGAACTGTTGGTACTTGATCATGTTTGCCGATGATAGACGTCTCAAGTACCTTGGGCGCAAAACATGCGCGAGAGGGAGGGAGGGAGGGAGGCATTGCACTGCGTGCATGTGTGCCACTGCGATTCCCGTCCGGGTCTAGAACGGAATGGCGCCGCTGTGTGGTCCCGCAGGTCCTCAGGCATGAGCCCTGTTGGATGCCATGGGGCGGCAGGAAGGCAGGCTGCGCCGTATGGGGGCGGCGGCCAGGCGGGCGGCGCACCTCGGGGCCCTGGTAGCCGCCCGGCTTGTCGCGGTCGTCGACGCCCCACGGCAGCGGCGTGTCGTGGTCCTCGTAGCCGGGGCCCTGCGGCGCGCGTGGCGGCGGCCGTTCCGCGTAGCGCCCCCCGCGCCCGCCGCCCTCCTCCCGCCCCGCGCCCTGCCGCGCACCAGCCCCCACCCATCAGCCCCCCAGCGGGAGACATCGGGCCACCGGGTTGGTGGTGGTGGTGGAGGGGGGGGGGGGGGGGGGGGGGGGGGGGCACACCGCGTTGCCGGGCCCTTTGGCGTAATCCACGCGCAGGGTGCGGCCGTGCACAGTCATCGGCTGCGCGTCCATCTGCAGCGCGGCGTGCGCCTGCCATCCGAGGCAGCATGAATGAAATGGGGGCCGGGGGGGGGGGGGGGGGGGGCACCAGCATAGGAGGTTGTCATTACCAGAAGGGGGGTGAAGGCGGGGGGGGACGGCCCCTCCCTGGAGCCCGCTCTGTGCCTTACGTTCGGGTCTGGCACATCCAGTGTACAAGGACGTGCGCCATGACAGCATCAGTCCCGGGGACGGGACGGCTGCATGCAGGGCGCCAATGCCGCTCGCGGGGCATCGCATCAGGGCGACCGGCATCCGGCGCTTGTGTGTGTGTGCATGTGTGCATGCGGGTGAGGAGAGAGAGAGAGAGAGAGAGAGAGAGAGAGAGAGAGAGAGGGTTATTTGTATCTGCTTGTATTGGGTTGAGAGGGCTGGGCACGGAAGAAGGTGGGGGCAGGGGGGAAGAGGCGGCGGGGGGTTAAGGCACCGGCCACATGTCATGTCATCCCCTCCCATGTCTACCCCCAACCGCCTGGGTCTTCCATTGCAGCAATTAGTGCTCTTAGGTGGTGACGCAGGCAGGCAGCAATGTGAACGACCCCCCCCCCCCCCCCCCCGCGGGGCTCTCCCGGGCCCGGGGTCTTGGCACCTGGCGTGCGCAAAGATCTCCCGCAGCCTCACTAAAGTGCACCAGTTAAGGACCCTGAGAAACAAGCGCGCGATCACGGGGGCTGCTGGTGGAAGGAGGGGTGAGCGGAGCCCACCTCCGCAGCGACCTCCGGATCCTCATACGTCACGAACCCGTAGTTGCTCAGCACGCGCACGTTGACCACCGCGCCAAAGGCCTCAAACCAGGCCTGCAGCTCGCTGCGCACCGGGCACGCCAGGCCTCAGGAGAGGGCGCCGCCAGGTGGCCCGGCAACCACGAGTACATGGGTGGCGCGGGGCCCGGGTGGGGGGGGGGGGGGGGGGCAGCGCACTGGCTCTCTGTGCCCAGTGGGAGGTCGCCGATGAAGAGCGTGGTGCCCGGTGCAGACCTGCGCGCACACAGGCGCCAGGGAAGCCGGGGGAGGGGGAGGGGGGACAGAAGGGGAAGGGAAGCAGGGTAAGCCAAGCTGCTGCGTGCCGCTATCGGGGACGGCGGACGGCTAAGCACGGCAGTAGGCCGGCGGGGGGGGGGGGTGGGGTGGGGGACGGGTGAGCCGCCTGACACAGCGTCTAGAAGCCCCCATGGCTGCCCTAACTGATGCAGAGACGGGGACCCTCCCGGGAAGCGACTATGGCGGGGCGGGAGAGTGCGGCTGGTTGGTGGAGGCCCGAGCACCGTTGTAAAACGTGACACTCATTGCGACATAGCGTGGGACAGCTGGGCGGAGCTCCCAAACGCCCCGTGAGCTTTGAGGGAAGCCCGTGAGTCCTGGCATCTCGTCCCTGGGACCCGCACGCGCCCGCCCACCCCCGCCCACCCCTGCCACTCCTCCCCCCCAGCCTCCCTCCTCGCTCGCCCCACAGACAGCGTCACAGGTGCGGCCGAATGGAGCTGGAGGAGCGGCGCCTGGTACCCGGGTCTCAGAGCCCACCAGTGGGGGCCGCTGGTAATAAGAAGCGCAGCCCAGAGATGCGCCGCTGCGTGTGCCAGAGAAGTGGCGGCAGTTGTCCAGGAGGGAGCAGAGGGAGATGCAGGAGGTGGAGAGGGGGGGGGGAGGGGGGGGGGGGGGGGGGGGGGGCACCTGCCGCTGCGCGGGCCGCCATCGCGCCGCGCAACCTTGGCGGGTGGCGAACTGGGGGAGGCGGGGCCGTCGTCCTCTGAAAAGCCACCCTCCTTTTCAGGGGTCGAGCCGGCTGCCGCCGCCGATGGGTCGTAGCGTGGGGAGGGCGGCGGCGAGGCGGCAGCCGTCGTGGGTATTGGTTCCGTAGGCGAAGGTGCAGGAGCCGCCGCTGGTGCTGCCACCGGTGCTGCCGCTGCTGCTGCTGGCGGCGCCGGCGCGTGGCGCTTCACATTGGGCCGCTTCAGGCTTGGCCGGCGCTGGACGGGTTGTGGGCCGGACGGCTGCGATGCGCCCGGCAGAGGTTTAGCCTGCACCGGCAGTGCAGTGCCCCCGAGTCAGCGCCCCCCCCCCCCCCCCCAAAAAAAAAAGCAATCTGTCCCCTCCTAGCCTTCCTCCAGTATTAACCAAAGCACATCCGTGAGGGCGCACGGAGCGGGATGTACCTGCTTTGCTGGGGCGGCCGCAGGGGCGCGCCTGCAAGCAACGCCGGCACACAAACGGAAGGGGGTCAGGAAGCAGGAGGGTGGATGTTTAGGAGGGGTAACCGGGGGGGGGGGGGGGGGGGATGACAGCGCGGGCAGCCCCCCACTCACTCGGCGGCCGCCTTGTAGGGCGCTGCCCGGCGGCCTGGCGCAGGCGCTTTCCTGCCACCACCGCCACCGCCAGCCGCCTGCTTGGACTTGAGCAGGCGCAGCGCCCGCTGGTGCGGCGTCTCGCCCGGGATGGCGGAGGCGGGCGTGGCGGCGGGCGCAGACGCCTTGGGGGTGGGGCCATTGGAGGCGACTGTCTGCGAGGTGATGGCGGGCCAGGCAAGTCAGGCCAGGCGGGGGAAGGCAGGTGCGCACGCAGCCAGCCAATGCCCTCCTCCACCGCCTGGCCAAGGAACCACCCCACGCCTCCTACACCCCCCGCCCCCGGCCTCACCTTCACGACGGGCCTCGCCCCGCTCACAGCTGGGCGGCCATGCACCGCGGGTGCTGCGGCCTTGCGCGCGCGGCTCTGCGCTTGGGCATCCTGCAGAGAGCAGCGGGGGAACCGGAGCATGGGGTGATAAGCTAGCCGAGGGTGATGCCTGTGGATGTCCTGGGGTGCGCCATGCTGCAGGCGGACTGGGCTGAGCTGGGCTGGGAGGCAGGGCCGCCCAGGCGCGGTTCCTCCTGAGATCTGGGGCTGACAGGCATGACCACCGGTTGTGCGTGTCCCTCTGCTGCAGGGGGAGATGAGGCAAGGGCAGGCGAGGTGCGAGAACGGGTGTGTGTGTGTGTGTGTGTGTGTGGAAGAGGGGAGGGATGGGGGTACCTGCAGCGCCTTGAGCTGTTTAAGCTTGGCCACCAGCGAGTTCTCCTGCTGGGTAAGCGGTGGCATGCTGCTCCTCCGGCCAAGCCCCGGCCAGGGGGCGAGCACGCGCAGGGGGGGGGGGGGGGGGGGGCTCCCTCCGCCTACCGCCACCTACAGGAGCCGGAACCTAGGCGGTCGGACGAGCCCGCTGCGACCGCCAGCGCCTGCTGCTGATGCCGCTGCTGAGTATCGGTAGTGCGGCGCTCCTGCGAGTGCACTATGGGGAGGAGGGGGCACGGGTATCGTGGCTTCTTGTGATTTCTCACGGGGAGTGATGACTGTGTTGACAATCCACATCCACTGCTGCGACGCATCACTGGGCATCAGCTCGCGGCGTTGACGACGCGCGCGCCGACGGTACAGTAGTCGTGCGCTGGTCTGGCTGCAGGCTGGGTGCCGGATTAGCGACTGGGTACAGGGTGCTACAGGTACAGTATCCCGATCTCGAATTCATAAACTTATATCCATTCCTCTACATACTACTGGTAGTAAATAAGGATTTACAGGATTTTGCAGCTAGCACATGTAATTTAATCCCTAAAAGCAAAGGGAACACATGCCGTGTACCAGGTACAGCGGAGTGGTGCTGGCGCGCGCAGGCGTCATATATACAGTAGTTTATACACGATTACTTAAGTAGTGGCGGTGGTCCACATCCGCGGTGTTGCATGTTGTGCTTCCCTGGCGGTCCTTCCGCGCCGACTCCATGCTTCCTGCGTGCTCAGTCCATCCATGCGCTTCGAACCTTTGTCGCCCGCCAGCCTCTTGAGTTCCGCCATCACATGTCGCGCACACGGCGGGGGTTGTTGCATCGGGTCTCTACTTGCGTGTATGCGGGTACCTTGGGCGGCATTCTCTCAACCGGAGTGCAGACAACCATCATTCAAGTCTGATGCGTCCGCTCGTGCTCATTTTGCATCCTCTTCTCTTGCGGTGTGTTGCTGCTTCCACCTCGCAGTAGTTGTAGTGGACGTTTCCTATTGCCTTTTCGGGTGATTTCCTGATCGCCATATGTAGCTAGCTCATGTAGTTATTGCTCATGTATCCCACCGCGCCGTCCCCATAATCTACAGTAGTATTTGACATCATCGCAATTCACGTTATTGTGAAATCGTGATTGTTTAAGTCCATCTCATGCTATCCATGTCCTTACGGGATGGTACTGCAGCGTAGTTATTGTGCTATCTACTTTATGATGTAACATTGATGATGAAGATATAACGTGTATGGAACTATGTATATATACACACACAGCCATGTAAAATATATTATATTGTAGGTGATATGTTCCGCTTTTATGCTGGGTCTGCTTTTTGTGCTGCCCCATATACTCTACTCCACATAGGTCCCATGCCCCTTTTTCGCCGAATCTGAGTTTACGAATAGCAAGCGACGAGCTTAATCTAGGGTGCATGACCTGAAACCTTGGAATAATGTTCATTGCACATTAATGTTCAAACTGTATTATCAGAGGGTTTAATGAAACTCAATTACCCTACCAACAGCCATGCACTCGAGTGGTCTTGGCGTCGCATTGGGCGTTTTAAGTTACGCCTTGACACATTGGCCCCTAGATAGATTAAGCTCGTTGCTAGCTATTCGTAAACTCAGACGTGCCACCGCGCATATATAGAGCATTACATGGTGGCATGGCCGTGGATGATGGGTTAAGGAAACAGGTTAACATGTTAGTAAAAGGGCTAGGGTGATTTTTTTGCCCCCGGGACAGAATTGGCACCAGTGAATCCCCTATAACGGTGTTGGGTGGGTTGGGGCCATGTAAGCGCGAGCCACTGCACGGTATGTATATCTATTCATACTATTGCCAATGCAGTATCGCCTCATTGAGCAATCGCTAAAATGCACGCGGATATTTATTGCGACTCGGGGATTGCGCCGATACTTCTGAAAGCACTCGAAATATTTTTGGGCTCTATGGGATAGCTCCGATACTTCTGAAACCACTCGAAACATTTTTGGGCTCTATGGGTCCGCGCAGCGTGAGGTTGTTTGAAATTTGAAATTTCTTACAACTTTATTCCTCCCACTAAGAAGCGATTATCTCAATAATAATCTTTGATGCTAAACATGCCAGCTATACTTACAGCCCGGCGGGGCAAACCCGCATGTCCACTAAAAAAATTAATAGTGCTCAGCGTGCAGCCCTCTGATGAAGGCCATGTCGTCCCGCGGATTAGTCGCTCGGAGCGACTATATACACCTGCCCACAAAAGTCTTGCCCCCCCCCCCCCCCCCAAAGTAATACGACATGCAGGAATTCAAGGTTATGATGGTATATGGCAATATTACTATATGCCATTCGACCAACCGTAAGTATGCTCAATCGTAGCTGGGTGTATCATCGCTAACAACGAAATATCGCTTACTTTGGCGCAGAGAAGTCGCAGACAAAGTGGCAGACGCGCTGCAACAGTGCCCCAATTTCAGCATTGTAAGCGGTTTCGGAGCATGTAAATAACTTTTTTGCCAAGTATAGGTACATTTTTCTTCGAAATTCGTCGACATAGTGGTGTCATGCGACCACTCCCTGCTTTTTACTGAGTAAAAACGAGTCTCTACGCCAGAGGGTAGACGAATCCGAGCTATGTCAATGTCGGGAAATAATATTGTGCTGCAATCGCAGTTTTGGGAGGCGTGCCAAGGGGTATATATTTGCGAAACGGCGTCGGATTGAAGCATACGAGGTCGCGTTGGAGAAGCCATAGCAAACGCGCTCTCAGGGGTCCCACGTTGCCCGGATTTTTGCGCTCAGAATTGCGATTCGCTGACGTTTAAGGGGTCTACGGGCCCAAAAACGTGTTTCCGGACATATGGGCCCAGTATTAGGCCACGTCACGGGCACCTATCTAGATGCAACCCATTGTGCCTCAAACTCGAGTCCATAAATGCTCTAACGTGGACCAACAACTTTGCATTATTGCGTTTTCCCATGTTTCTAGACAATTTTTTGCTGGTGGTGTCTTAAAGTTTCTGCGACTTGGCAATACTGAGTGTTTTGGCACAATGCCTATCTGTCATGCACACCTCCCGCGCTGCGTCATGGCAGTGGCGCATCAAAAGGGTTTTGATATGGGCTACTCGCATGGTGAAGCTTGGGCCATATAGGGCGTCGCATGCTATGCTACCGACGGATCGCATTTCTAGTCCCTTTCAAACGCTACTGTGACAATACTGT